>JANBOT010000214.1:0-12171 GCA_027575385.1 Coemansia sp. RSA 2399 | reverse complement strand
ACTCAAAGCAGTGAAAAGCAGCAGTGCTTGGCGGTGAAGAAAAAGAAACGCAACAGAGATTCAAAACAGAGAGGAACGCGAGTTGGCAAAAACAAAACTAAAAGCAGTGAATAGCAGCAGCAGCAGCATTTGGCGGTAAAGAAAATTTTTTCGAAAAAAAGCGCAAACAGCCAATAAAAAGTCGCCAAACCCCAATCAAATTCCGTAATTCTTAATTTTAAAGTTGGTTTAAGGTACTACCTTGTTGCTTTAGTATATAGTAGAAGTAGATGGAGAAGAAATCATGCCATTTTTCAGAAACAGGTTTGTCGTCTCTGCCAATAATGGCATTATAGAATACGGGTTTTGGTTCCGACGCTCCAGACATATCGAATGTTTCAATGCACGTGTCTTTCACCCTTTTGAACAGAAGCTGGCGCAATCAAGACCAGCAAGCGCATTGCTTGGCACCAAACTATGCACAAGCAAAGGGATACGCCCGAAGAAAACGCCTCTGTAGAGAGTTTAGACTAGCAGACAGCTTGTTTGTCTTTGCTTGAACGAGCCTCAGACAACGAATATAATTAAACTTTGTTTAACACGTAAATGTCATATTTTGGCACTGTAAACCAACCCCCCCCAATCAACAGACCTATTTTCGGTCTTGTAAAAATAGCGTTGTCGACTTTGCATGTCTGAAATGAGCAGAGAATAGCTGGTAGCTACTGACTTGGCTGCCATATAAAAGAAGCAGAATATGTAAAAGATGTGATACTTCGTGCGTCGCTCTTTCATTCCACTATCTTCTTTACAAAAATGGCTATTTCAATACCTTGTGATTTTACAGAGAAGCAAGTGATGGAGGTAGCATACCACATATATGGCACGTATGTGGAAAATCAAACCAAGGACAACAAGTGCAATGTCAAATGGGTAACGATAGATGCCTTGGCGAACAGCAAGTGGATAGGCAGCCATGAAACACACCGAGGGTATCGTGTCACTCAGGGTGTGCACCAATTCAATATGTATGCGTTTACGGTTACCGACATTCCCAAGGGAACACAGATGGCGTACATAAACCAGGCAAAACTGCTTTTGAACAACTGTCAGAAACTCACGCCTCAAGCGTCACCTCAATCTGTTGTCGATAAAGTCGTACGGAATGTTACAGGAAAGGCATGATAAAGCTTAACGAAAGCTGCAATCGCTGGCAGTAGTTACTTTTCTATTCATACCAGTTCGAACTAGAGAAAATAGATTGTACTTTAGCCAAGTCCAGCGCAAAGCAAGCGCAAAGTAAACCAAAGTAAACTGAGCCTCTAAACTGCGGGTTGCGGTGGATAATAAGCAAACTATCACGAAAGGGCTGAAAGTAACAAATAAGACGGCTAAAGAACCGAATAATGCTATAAACGAGATAATGCATAAGGGTACCAAGACCGATAAGCTGGTTGAGATGAACGAAGGTGTACGCAAGATATTCAACGGCATTGATCAGCCTGGCGCTGGGGGGGAGGTGGAGGATTCAGATAGCAACCACCAGCAAATCAGGAGGTCATTCCCAAAACCAGTGCCATGTGTAAATGGACTACATGATCTGGAGATCTAGAATATGCTATGCTGTCACTTATGATGTGGGCTTCATATGTTTACATTATTTAGTTAGTTTTTTTTATCTTTACCAAACATTCCAACCGCAGACCAAATCGAGTGATTGTTAATTTTTGAGGAATGGCCACTAGAATTTCAGAGTTTACAAAAAAGCACACAGCGCTGGTCGAAAGGGAACGCGACTACGAGATCGAGCAGTCACAGGCGCTTCTTTCGAACCTTCAACCCACGCATTTGCAACGCCTCGGCTACGCATTGGTCGGACTGCGAATAACGGTGACGCGGACAGGGCTTGGCGGCAAGACGCTGTTGACATTGGAGGCGGCAGTGACGGGAAACTCGCTTCCACCGGCCACATTCCGCTCTGGCGATATCGTCGGTTTGGAAGCACCCGGAGGAAGCAAGCCGACAAGGGACAAAAAGGACGAGAAAAAGCTCTCGGGAGTCGTTGTCTCTGCATCCGAGAGCAAAATTGTTGTTGCGCTGTCCAGCGATGCCGACGACCTGGTCCCTAACACATGGCACGAGAGATGTACGATCAAGAAACTTGCAAACGATATCACGTATAAACGTATCCTGTTTGCTCTGCGCGACCTGGCGGCAGCGAGTGGGAATGATCGGCGGCCGCACCTCTACGACGTTCTGTTTGGCGATGGCGTCGATCCACTCTTCCATAGCCCTGAAACCGATAAAGGTAAGGCTCTGGTGTTCTTTGACCCGTCGCTCAACGAGTCGCAGAGAGCAGCTGTGAAGCTGGCGATCGCGGCAGAGGACGTTGCGCTGATCCACGGCCCCCCTGGGACTGGAAAGACACACACAATCATCGAGGTGATCCGGCAGTTGGTCAAATGTGGCAAACGACTGCTAGTCTGCGGCCCGTCAAACGTGTCCGTCGACAATCTGGTTGAACGGCTGGGGCGACTGCACGAGTTCCCGATGGTCCGGCTCGGCCACCCGGCGCGGCTCCTGCTAGCCGCCGTGGCACATAGCCTGGACTCGCAAACACGGGACTCGAACCAAGGCGACATGCTCAAAGATGTGCGCAAGGAAATGGACAAGGCGCTGGCCAAGATATCCAAGTGCAAGCGGTACGAGGAGCGCAGAGAGCTGTATGCGCTGGTCAAGAACCTGCGGAAGGAGTACCGGGAGCGGGAAGCCAAGGTGGTGGAGCAAACGATCGGCGCGTCGCAAGTGGTGCTTTCGACGCTAAGCGGTGCAGCGAGCAGAGATCTCGTCAAGAATAAGGGCAAATTTGATGTCGTCGTTATCGATGAAGCCACCCAGGCCATGGAGGGCGAGTGCTGGATCGCATCCCTGCAGGCGCCCAAGGTCATTCTTGCCGGCGACCACCACCAGCTTCCGCCGACCATCAAAAGCCTCAACGACAGCAGCGATGGCGGCGCTGATAAGGACGGCGGATGTGCACTCCTTGAGACCACAATGTTTGAACGCGTGCGTGCGCTTTTCGGCGACACAGTCTGCTGCATGCTTACAACGCAGTACCGCATGCACCAGGACATAATGAAGGTGTCTTCCGACAGGCTCTACGACGGCCGCCTGACAGCCGATCCTGCGGTGGCGGCGCATGTTCTGAGCGATCTGGAGCATGTCGAGTCAACAGATGCCACCGACATTCCGCTGGTGCTTGTCGATACGGCTGGCTCTGGCATGTACGAGGCGACTGAGGAGCCTGGGGAAGCAGGGGAAGGGGGTGCAAGGTTGGCCCGGTCGCTTCTGGACACAGACAGTAAGCTGAACCAGGGCGAGGCGGATCTCGTTGCCCGACATGTCGACGACCTGATTGCAGCAGGCGTTCTGCCCGAGGAGATTGCTGTCATATCGCCGTACAACGCGCAAGTGCGGCTGCTGAAGTCGCTGATCCGCGAGAAGCACCCAGCCGTCGAGATCGGCTCTGTTGACGGGTTCCAGGGCCGCGAAAAGGAGGCGGTTGTCCTTTCGCTTGTGCGCTCCAACCCGGACCAGGAAATCGGCTTTCTCAGCGACTACCGCAGAATAAATGTTGCCATCACAAGAGCCCGCCGCCACCTGTGCGTGGTGGCTGACAGTGAGACAGCGGCTGCCAGAAACCCCTTTCTCAAGGCATTGTTTGCCCACCTTGAAGACGCTGCCGATCTGCGTTACCCGGATCAAATGTAGCACAAAACCCAGCACCATGGAACTACGCATTCATTGTACCAGAAAAAAGTACTGCTCCATATAGAAAACGATAGCGCATTCGTTTTGTTTGTTTAATTGCAAAATTTATCATAGGTGCCAAATGTAAACACATGTTTGAAGTGATATATTGTGGTGCTTTTTCCACAGCCCATACTCCTTGTCGCAGAACGGTTTGGCGAGTATAAAATGCTACACTGTGGGAGAGTTTGAAGCTCGGGAGCAGCATGTCTGTTCTCCTCAATTTTTTAGCATAGTTTCTATTTCAGCAGACACATTGAGAAACTGAAAATGGATACCGAAATCCTTCGCTTTTCCAAACTGCACATCGGTCTTGCCGGAAAGGAGCATGATTATGAAATAAGGGCTATACACAGCGTCCTTCTGGCCCTTCAAGAGCACCAGCTCCAGAACCTTGGCTTTGCGCTCGTCGGAATGAAGGCGCTATCGAGGGCTCTGGCACCACCAGCAAGGTCTTCGTGAGTGGCAAGTCTGCTCCGATCATTGTTGGTGGCAGTAAGACTAACAAGGGCGAAGTGGACTTGGTTTTCAGACGTGGAAAAGCTAATCGGATCTGGTACGAGAGCCAAGGACATTGCGGTCATCTCTCCTTACGCTGGCCAAGTACGTCTGCTCAAGCTGAGAATAAGCAAAAAGTACCCGGATATCAGCATAGGCACGGTTGATGGATTCCAGGGTCTCGAGAAGGAGGCGGTCATCTTGTCGCTTGTGCGATCGAACACCAAGCAAGTGGTCGGGTTCCTCAAGGACTACCGTCGCATCAATGTTGCAATAACCCGCGCCCGGCGCCACCTGTGCGTTATCGCAAACAAGCAAACAGTTGCGTACAAGAGCGAGTTCCTGGAATCACTTTTCAAGCATTTGGACAAGTACGCGACCAAGCTCAGCGCATAGTCTGTGAGCTGTGGTAACAAGCTACAGTTCTTTTAATAAACAAAGATTTGGGTAATGTGATAAAGCTAGAAATATAAATAAGTGAGAGTAAAAATATTAGCTGGTTGCCGATTCGCATAGACGGAATGTGGCTAGCACGTACGGATAGCCGCGCTGATACCAATTCCTGAATGTCTGACGTTGCGCAATCCTTGGGTGCGTGGCGTATGAGCCGCCCTTGACAACATAGTGGGCGGTCTCTGCATCCGGCTTGTCCTCTGGGTCAAAGAAATCGGCAGAGTAGCCAGGATACATGGGCGACGCCTTGAATCCATCGTAAGGATGGAACATTGTAGCGGTCCACTCCCAGCCATTTCCAACAAATGTTGCACCTGGCAGCGCGCGAGAAGCGTTATCTTGGCCAGGTATTTCGTTGCTTACAGGTGTCGGATGCCAGTGAGCAAACCCAATGTTAGAGTCGCACGGGATGTGCATGTCGAACGGCTGCTGCATAACCTGTTCCTCGAGCGTGGTGTTTTGCTCGGCAAGCAGCTTTTCGAGATACGCATCTATCGGCTGCTGTTCGGACCACGCGATAGCGGATTCACAGGCACTCAATCCGTCAGAGGTAATGCGGTTGGTGGAGAGCGCTGAAGCAATATGGAATGACCGCGAAGCATGCGTCCATTCAGCCTCGCTTGGCAGCCGCTTTCCGCGCCATTTCGCGTATGCGTCGGCCTGCTTATGGCTAACAAAAACAGGCCATAGAGCTGCCTCGCTGTTTACGATTGACGGTGCTCCAACGACCGTGCGAACGCCATATTCAACAGCAAGCGGCGTGCTGTTATTGGATCTGGATGTTATATTTACCCATGAGCAGGGTACTAGGTCGCTAATACGGCTGCAGGAGATGTCCTTTCTGGAAGCTAGCGCAGAAAGAAACTCCGAATATTCCTGGTTTGTGATCGGACGTGATTGGATCGAGAAAGGCTCAATGTTGGTCCTGGTCTGCGGACCCTCGTTGTCCCAGCCAAACACATGGTTGGGCGACAGGCTCTTCTCGTTCAGCGACTGCTCGTCGTCGTTTGCCAGGCCAAATGCAATGTCCTTTCCGCCAGAATAGCGCATCCACTGCCCGACCGGAACCCTTTCTTCCAGCGACCTAAAACGGACATTGGCCGGCGACTGGATGTCGGATGGCGGCATTTGCAGAACCATATAGAAGAAGGTCTCGATGTGCATCGCTTGGTGCTCAAATGCCATCCACACGTGGCGAGCGTCGTTGGCTGGCACAGCACCATTGCACTTTTCATATTTCTCAAGCCAGCGAAGGATACGAGAGTGCACTCGATCACGGTAGGCGACAATGTCGTCAACATCGGGCCAGTGGTCGGGGATCTCCGAATGGCTATGGCTGACGGCCTTGCTTTTGATGTTCGGATCGATGCCGCGCTCAAACCATTGCGCATATATCGCTGGCTCCGTGAGCGGCTCGGAATCAGCCGCCGCCATATGGATATCGGCAAACGCTGGCATGTGGCCCAGGTAGAAGATAAACGGATGGCGGAGGTCGATGGGCTTGTCGTGTAGCTTCTCGCGCGGAATCAGCTCAAGAGTCAGGGTATCCCACGCCGACCACAGCTGTCTCCACTCCTTTTCGCCTGGAACAGAGCTGAACGTAGTCGGTGGAGACGCTTGCTCTGGTGGGCTTTGTGGTATGTCTCTTGCACATGCGGCAGGGCCACACCACTTGGCGATGCTAATGGACTCTAGGGTCAATGCTGACAGCATAACGAACGTGTGCTAGAACAATGGTCGTGCAATGGGGTTTTGTAAGAAGGTTAAAATCATAAGAAGGGATATGTTCATGAGGATGAGAATAGTGGAAAGCTGACCCTGTTACATGGGTGTTTTCTTTCAACTTTTTTTTTTCCGCGTTGTCTCTTTAAGGATCGGGTCCAACATACTATTTCCTTATCTGAAGTTGTACACGCTGTTGCATTAGTGCCCCCTCTTGGTCACTGGCCATCGTGCATATTTGGCCAGTTGATTTCTGTGACCGCATAATTGTTCCCGTCTAGCTAACAGAAGCACTTGGAAGAGCGCCCGTAGAACGAAAAAAAAAACCCACCCATCCGCAAGATATTTGCGTTTGCATGTGAGCTCAACTAAAAAGAAATAAACAATGTGCCAAAGGATGTCGACTGATAAGACGTTAGGCTGAATCCCATGACAGATCCCCCGCCATTGTTCACGCAGAGAATTTATTTCGCCTAAGGAAGGCACGTCTTGGAACCCACAGGACAAGTCCTGATATCCACAGGTGCTTTGGTGAACGTCATTTGAAGTGTGACCATGTCACATTGGGCACATGACTGCTCACGGGCCCTTCAGTCGAGTAAGTTGTCTTCTACACGAGCCCGGTTTCTTCCGTCTCGTAAATAAGGAAAAAAAAATCAAAGTTCAGTGCAACCTAATCCAGCCTTGCATTTAGCCGAGAAAAATCGCTAACAGTGATCCGATCTAAAATGCCATGATAAATCAGCCGTGGGTCTGGAACCTCCCGTATTATGAGGCGCCGAAAAACGGCCATTCTATTTTCTATGGGGGTTGCCTATCAATTTTGACCATACCATCGCTTCTTATTCTTTTATTTTAAAAAAAAATGGCTCCCTGGAATGAAGTAGTCTCCGATATCCTTGGGTACTTTTCCATCGGGTGTTGGCTTATTGTTTTTGCGCCGCAGATTTATGAAAACTACAAGCGGAAAAGCGGGGATGGCGTTTCGCTACTGTTCTTGTATATCTGAATCGTTGGAGATGCCTTTGGGTTGCTCGGAGCGGTGCAGCAGGACCTGATTTTGCCAGCAATAATATTGTATAGCTACTACTTTCTGGCTGATGCTGTCCTACTGACTCAAATCCACTACTACAACTACTTGCGCAGACGACAGGCCCGATTGGGATCAAGCGACGAAGCAGAGCCGATGCTTGCTGGCGGAAGAACAGACGAGGATCGGGATAATGCTGCGATAAACAGAACGTCTGGCTCGAGTCAGCGCCTCAACTCTTCAATATTTCTGCCCGTCATCGCGCTGCTCGTACTCGGTAGCATTGGAAAGTCCATTAATGGTTCTCCGCAACCTTTGCCCAGCACATTCGTGGAAATAACACAGTCACAAGTGCCAAGAAAGCCAAAGCTCGTTCCCCAGATCCTTGGATACTTGTCCGCGCTGTTGTTTCTTGGTGCGCGCATCCCGCAGCTGATCAAAAACTACAAAAAGCGGTCGTGCGACGGACTATCAATCGGAATGTTTATATTCTCGATCCTCGGGAACGTCGCGTTTACGCTATCATTGCTGTTGCATTCGCTGGACAGCGACTACCTGCTGGCCAACATCCCTTGGATTGTCGGAAGCACAGGCACTCTGTTTTTCGATCTTGGCATATTCTACCAGTTTTACATCTACCACGAAATGCGCCACGACGACACACGAGAGCCTGAATAGATTGTTGTCCTAGGGTGGAAATCGTGCATGGGCGCGACGCAGTAGTTGAAAAGTTTGATTTTACATGCGTTTGTGAGTATGAAATGTTGCTCTCTTCGGATATCGTTTAGTACAATAGCGCCATAACAACAACAAAAGTCATCTATCAGCTTGAAGGCGGCGACAATAACAGCATTTTGCCAAGCTCATACGAGGATATCATTATCGCACACGACGGGGCAACCTTCATAAGGCGTGGAGTAAGGCCGGTGAAAAGACCGCGAGTTCCCTCAGTGGACACAATGTGACGAATAATCTGGGCAAGTGAGTTGTGCTGTACAATGTTGGACTTTGGGTTGGCATGCTGCTCAATCTGGCGTCTGGTTTTTGCAACATCAAACGGAATAGTTAACGCAGCAGCTACTGTGCCGCTGGAAGCGCCGGAGCAAAATGCCACGGTCATACGCGAAAGGACATCGGCGTTCTGTTCGTTATATTCAAACAAGGGCTCGTAGACCCCCTCCCGCCATCGCTCGTATCCAAACCAGTATATTGCCGAGAACGGGACATCACGCCAGAGCGTCGGCACCAGGCCGCGCCAAAGAGAACCCAAGCCGTCTTTCCTTATACCTGCAGAGATTCCTTGCATAACAGTGCTAAAATCATGCGTAGCCGACGCTTGCATCCGCGTGCGAACAAGCTCGATCGGCGAAATGGTAGTAACAGCCGCAGTGCGCGCCGCACAGCCCGCAACCAACGAAGAGTACTTTTCGTAGGGAGCCAGGCTATTGCGGGCTATCATCCTCTTTCCAATCCACTGGCGCAGGTAGTCGTAGCCGACAAAATAGATAACGGTCGACGGGCCAGATGCCACGAGCGTAGGGCTTAGTCCTCGCCAAAGCGTCGCAATCCCCTCTGTCCTGGCTATATGACGCATACCAGCTACTGTCCCCTTGATCCTTTCGTCCGCGGCCCCTGAAGCTACTGTGCTCACAGAATACGGCAAAGTTTGCGGCCACAAGCGCGATTGTGCGGCTCGTGGCGGGGCAATCAAGTCTTGGTAGAGCTCTTGCCATGCAGCAGTAACCCTATTGCGGCCTCCCTCTACGGCGGCAGTGTTTTTTCCTCCAACGTTGGTGCTGAAGAAGCCACCGTTTTTGCCAAGGATACCAGAACCGCTGCGACCAGGCATCGGATCCATACACAGACAGAGCGATGCGCTGGTACGAAGCTTTTCGGGATGCACATTGTTGTACGGGGCGTTTCCTTGCTCGCGCAAGTAAGTGTATAATGCAGAATCGATCAGTTGTCTGGCGTTTCTTGGAACCCAGTAGTGCGCGGCACGCCACTCTTGGACTGCGGGTATCAGAGGATCCGCACGGAAAAGCGTCTGAGACTGCTGTCGTGTCTTTACTACATCGAACGGCGTCATTAGCAGAGAGGTCAAGACGGCGCCAGTGCAGGCGGATATTATCCTACTGCGTAGACCTGGCGTCTCTTCCGTAGAAGCCGCCCTTTTGACTGGTGCCGCAGGACTTTGGGCCTGGGCAGACATTTTTCTAATTGGGAAATTGTAAAGTACAAGTGGAATAATTTAAAAGCGTAAAAAGAGAAAAGAGAAAAGAAAATATAATGACGCTCTTTTGCTGACAAAAAATGTGATAATTATTGGGGGGTTTTACTTGCCGCAGTGAGAGATCAAATCACAAATCCAAAAAATAAAAAATTCACTGCTTAAACGTTTGCTGAATGCTTTTGGTTCACATGATAAATGGATAAGGTTATGCTGACAATATGAACTTGCTATTTGCACCATTGACTTTAGTTCTTGGCAACTGAAGTGTTGAAGAAATGCCGTGTACCCCAAGTACACAGGACATGTGGCAAGCTAGAATTTGCTGTCTCGATTACAATATGGATCCGGTAGTGACATCCGCTTTACATTCACAGAAACCAAGCAGCAGATCTATTTCGGAATTAACATTTTTGATTGAGGAGCAGACTGTATGCCATGACATCATCAAGATCATTGCAACGGACGCCTCTTTAGCAAGTTGGCTCTAGAGTAACAGCATCCGAAAGCCACAACTATATTTTGTAGTTCGCGCCTCTCCCTAGCTTTCAATTTAGGCAATAACAACCAACAACAATAGGCGACAGTGGAAAGGGCCATTGTCTTGTAACATTCTGTTCATGTGTTTTTTTTTAAAGGTGGACGAGGCTGACTGTTTACTGCTAGGATAGGCGTCAAGTGTTTAAAATTTAGGGATAAAGAGATGAAAACATCCAATTGTGTGAAATTTGACAATGTGTCTTGTTTAGCATTGCATTTTAAATAATATGCTCTACAGGCCGTGAGAGCTAAATGTTTTGATGCGAGTATCCTGGCAAAAAAAGCTATCGAGTGAACTTTCCCTGTTTACTTTGCAACCATCATTCGCCATCGATATTATAATATTTTTACACAGTTTTAGATAGCTATGTCGGCCGAAATAAAAGCCGGGCTCGAGAACCAACATGCCAAAGTGGAAGAAGAAGATTCGATTGCCAAGGATTATAAAGGAAGTGGTAGTGCGATAGAGAGAGAAGCGACGAGTGGTTTAGCGGATGAATTACAGCAAAAGCCAGGTTTCTTTGCACGACTGAGGGGCAGCGGAAGGCAAAAAAAGGAAAAGAAGCCATCAGTATCTATCCGAGAGCTGTTCCGGTTTGCCGATACTCTGGACAAGGCGCTAGTAGCTATAGGGGTCGTAGTGTCGTGCGGCACGGGAATAGCGATGCCGCTGACGACGATAATACTCTCTGGAATGGTAGGCGTGTTTCTGGACTACAACAACAACAGCGATTCTACGGGTACCAGCGCTCAGTCTGCGAAGGACCGGCTGGACCACGAGGCGCGCAAATTCTGCTTGTACTACCTAGCGCTGGGGTTGTCGATGTGGGTATTGTCGGCAGCCGAGCGCATTGTTTGGAATGTGGCGGCGGAGCGTATGAGTCGACGCATGCGCATAGCATTTTATGAGGCTACACTGAGACAGGAGGCTGGGTGGTTCGACACGCTGACGACGGGGGAGCTGACAACGCGGATTTCAGGGGACATCAATATGGTGCAGGACGGGAGCGGCGACAAATTCGGATTTGTGGTCCAACATACAGCACGGTTTGCGGCGGCCATAGTAATTGCATTCGTCAAGGGATGGCAGCTTGCGCTTGTAGTGGTGGCGGTGATGCCGGTCCTCGCGGGGTCGACGATGATGCTGGGCGTTGTGTTGGCGCGCACAGCCGCAGGGGGCCAAAACGCGTATGCGGCGGCTGGCGGAGTGGCCGACGAGGTTCTGGCGTCAATAAAGACGGTTATGGCGTTTGGAGGACAAGAGCGCGAGGTCAAGCGATATTCGGAGAAGCTGAGAAAGGCCAGGAAGGCCGGGCTGACTCGGGCGTGGGTGGTTGGCGCCAACATAGGGGTGGTGATGTTTGCAGTGTATGGAGTGTATGGGCTTGGATTCTGGTACGGCGGAAAGCTTGTGCGCCAGGGCGCGATGAGCCCGGCGCGCGTACTCAATGTGTTCTTTGCGCTGATCATAGGCGGGTTTTCGCTGGGAAACGCAACGCCAAGCATCACGGCGGTAGCTAGCGCTCGAGGCGCGGCTATCAAGGTCTACGAAATCATCGACCGGCGGTCGCCGATCGACGCTATAGAAAGCAAGCGCGGGATCGGCGCAGAGGGGATTGCGGGGGAGATCGAGTTCCGCGACGTCGTCTTTAGCTATCCGACGCGCAGCGACGTGCGCGTGCTTAGCGGAATGAACATATGCGTGGGAGCTGGGCAGAAGGTGGCTCTGGTCGGCGAGTCCGGAAGCGGCAAGTCGACAGTGATTGGGTTGGTGGAGCGGTTCTACGATGTGGATAGTGGAGCTGTTCTGATCGACGGAACCGATGTGCGCAGCTACAACGTGAGCTCGTTGCGGCAGCAGATTGGCGTGATCATGCAAATGCCAGTGCTCTTTGGGTGCTCGATCTAC
>JANBOT010000213.1:0-12222 GCA_027575385.1 Coemansia sp. RSA 2399 | reverse complement strand
AAAAAAAGCAAAGCTGCTTTGGGTACGCCAAGTCTACTTTTTGATGACGGTAAAGTAAACGATGATGATAATGATGACGATGATGAGGATGAGAAGGAGGATAAAGATCCAGATCTTCTTGCGCGCCTTGATACGGTAGATTATTGCCTGCTTGACTTCCTTGTGTCCGCTCTCAACATTGACATGCGCATCCTCAACTCCAGCCTCCACGCTGTCAATCAGCTCCTGCTGCTGGCGCACCATCTGTGCAACCTCGTTAAACATGTCTGCCAGCTCCAGTATCGTCTTTTCAATCTTCTTGATGTCCTCTTGGCGCTCCTCGACATCGCGAAGGACATGGCGAGCAGTGTCAAGCCGGTTGGAGTGCATTACTGACTGTGCAAACACTTGCCCCGCTTGGTTGCTTTCGATTGCCTCGGAAATCTCGGCATCTGTGGCCTCGGGCCTCGCAATCCGGTACTGCCTCTCTAGGCGCTCGCGGTTGCGTTGCGAGTACTGGTACTCCATCTGGCGGTAGCGCTGCAGGAGGTCAGAAAATTTCTTGGCCTCGGACTGCTGGCGCGACGCCTGTGCCACGCACTGGTTCTTTGGGATATTGGGATCGTTTGCAGTCTGCGCAAGTACGTCCAGGCTGTGCTTCACTTTGGATATCAGTCCATTTGTCTGCGCCACAAGCTGATCGCGGTCGGCCGCAATCTGACGATGCGACGCATCGCCGGTCGCAGAAAGGGCTTGCTCGTGCAGCCGAGCAATCTGCGCAACGTTATCATCAACAAGCTGCATGTTCCTTTTCACAGAGTCCAGCAGTTGGAAGAATTGCCCTTCCGCATTTCCAGGAGCGCTGTAGTTCGGGTGCCCTTGCTGGCCGCCGCGGTTAAACGCACCCATCTCTATGGCGGTTTGCTCGTGGTCGTTATAGTCCTATATGGCATTTCCACGCGCAAACATGTCAGAGCCCTTTCATCAATATTAATACCATCGTCAAAAGCGAAACATGATATGCATCCTCCAGTTGGCTAGCTCAATGAGAAAGAAGCTCTGGGGGTGGGTGTGTTTCTCACTAGTACTGCCGATCACACGCCAAGAACCAGAACGCAACACCTTTGTGTTTGTGAGTGTGCCAGACTTACCTGAAGCTCTGTAAAGCGGTCGCGGCCCATTTTAAGTGCAGGTTATAGTCGCGGCGAATCTGGAGAAGTAAGCACTAACAATATATAATATTACACAGAGTAATCGTAATATTCGGCACGGCAATGGTAGGTGGGAGCTGCGCGATGAAAGGGATTCCAAGATGAGCCAACGTCGACGCAAGTGTGTCGAAAATAAATTGCGAGAATAATAAAAGGGGGAGAAAAGCGCGCAAAAAAGGAAAGAGGGAAGGAGAGAAACATCCGCCACCACTGTATTTGCCGGACCACTATCGGTTGGTTGTGCTTTGACAATATGGTTGTTTGCTTTTTCTTGTGAGCACCGCCTTCCTAAATACAGAGCGTCCAGACCCTTTTCCAGCATCTTTTACCATTGACCAACGGCCAAGGCTTTTCGCTAGAGTACTCGTGGTCACAGGGTTTTAGCCAAGAAATTTTTTCTATTTTTAACCATGCAGTTTCTGTGATGCACAGAGCATGAGCTGGTTTTATCTCTAAAATCGAAGCGGACATCTTTCCAAAAATAAAATAAGATTGCAAGCCCGGGTCAGCTCAGTTCAGCTCAGTTCAGCTCAAATGCGGAAATGATAAATCGGACCGGTTTGTGATTAGAATATACGGATCAACGAGATCAAAAAGATAAGCCGAATACCCCCAACACAACAGCTGTCTGACGAGCCAGACTGATTCCCTTTTCTTTTGTTTTTAACGCATTCATTAGATTCGTTTTCACTCGCGGAATTTAAACTACATTGCAAAAGCAGAACCGCCAGCCACCGGACTTTACTTTGGAAATGTCTTACACCACTCGCGTTGTCGGCAAGCCCGATACCCTTGACTACCGTATCTTTATCGAGAAGGACGGAAAGGTCATCTCGTCTTTCCATGACATTCCAATGTTTGCTGATGAGGCCAACGGCATCTACAACATGGTTGTCGAGATTCCTCGCTGGACCAACGCCAAGATGGAGGTACGTTTTGTGTCAATTTGTTGTTTCGAGCGTATTTGGCCAAATGCTCATGTTTGCTTGCTTGCTTGCTGGAGAAACGGCGATGCTCAGCGGTTGCTAAACCATGATGTGTGTGTCCTTTGGGGCCAAACTTGTGTGCCTTTCTTTGTTTTTCCTCTTGGGTAGATCTCCAAAGAGGACTCGCTCAACCCCATCAAGCAAGACACCAAGAAGGGCAAACTGAGATACGTGCGCAACTCCTTCCCCCACCATGGCTACATCTGGAACTATGGCGCCATCCCGCAGACCTGGGAGGACCCCAACCAGACCAACCCCGACACTAAATGCATCGGTGACAACGACCCCATCGATGTCTGCGAGATCGGCGAGGCAATCGGTTACATTGGACAGGTCAAGCAGGTCAAGGTCCTTGGTGTCATGGCTCTGATCGACGAGGGAGAGACTGACTGGAAGGTTCTGGTAATCGACATCAATGATCCCCTTGCCTCCAAGATGAACGACATCGAGGACGTTGAGCGTTACATGCCTGGTCTGATCCACGCCACCAACGAGTGGTTCCGCATCTACAAGATCCCCGACGGCAAGCCCGAGAACCAGTTTGCATTTGGTGGCGAGGCCAAGAACAAAGCCTACGCCATCAATATTCTCAAGGAGACTGCCGAAGCCTGGTCTGATCTCGTCAACGGCAAGTCCAACCCCGGAAAGATCTCTCTTACAAACGTGCTGCTTAACAATGCAAGCACTATTTCTGAAACTTCCAGCAACGATACCGCTGCTGGCGGTGTTCGCCAGACTGCGCCCGCAATTGATCAGTCTCTGCACAAGTGGTTCTTTATTTCTGGCTCCAAGATCTGAGTCTGCTGTTTCTGTGCAAGGTATGTTACGTTTTTGTTATTGCTCTGTCTGACGAGCGTAGCAGGAAATGGTGCCTTGTGGATCATTTTATCTCAATAAAAGGCAAGCGTACGCCGAATGGCGCAATGTTTATATTACTGGAAGAAAGGGGGAGTTCAAACGAATGTAACCAAAAGAAATACAAACACCAAAATAACCATGAATATCTTTGCCATCAACCAGCGGTTGGAGGAAATGTTGGAGTAGTACTTCAGAAGCTCGTTTTGTGCAGCGCTAATGTTCGCATCCACGTTTTCCACGTTTGCATCGATACGCTGAACAACGTCTCTCTGCTCCGATACCATATGTGCAAGTTGTTGGAAGATCGAGCCGAGCTCAGATATCGTCGACTCTATGGAAGAAATGGCGTCCGACCGGGTGTCCAGATACGACGATTGGTTTTGCTGAGTCAGCATCATCTGCGAGCTGGAGGATGCGTCCATGTCTGGCAGCGACAGCGCAACAAAATCGTCGCTTTCACCATTTGCGTCAGCGTACATGGCATTCGTGTAGTTTGGTGCTTTGCGTTCGGCCTGGTATAGCGGCGAGTCTACATGTCCATTATTAGTGTAATCGTCGTTGCGGCGCCGATTACGCACACCTAGTCAAATATCAATTAATACAAAGTCATGGTAGTGGTACACATGTAGACAGACAGTCAGACAGACATACACCTTTTGAGCTGCGAGACTGAATGGATACACAAAAAGAAACACACATCCTCACAAAATACCAACAGCAGCTTACCTGAAGAGGAAAACAAACCATCGTTGGTTCCTCCAGTCGCAGCAGCGCCTATAAACTTTTCCTTCCGACTGCCAGATTCCTTCAAGCTCTCGCTGCGCAGTTCAAGTACGTCCTTGAAGACAGTCGAGGTATTTGCAAGCTGGGACTGAAGAGAAACGACTATATTTGAGTGATGCTCGGCCGCCTGCTGTCCAGCCTTGCCACTGTGTCCGTTCTGCCTGCGTTGAAGTGTCTGCAACGACAGAATCTTGCCATTTATAACTGCAATTCTCTGCTTCACCTGGTTTGTTAAGGTATTAATCTCGCTAGTCCTGTCGTCAAATATCGTTTTGCCTCGCGCGAGTAATGCCAGTTGTTCCAGAATGGAGGTCGTCTCTTGAATGTCTTTTCCAATAGCGCCTGCCTGTCGTGAAAACTCGCCAAATACGTCTTTGGCTTGTGCACTGTTCGGATTGAGGTTAGATTGCGATGTGTTTGGCTGACGCTTACGCAGTGCCGTCGTAAGTGTTCTGTATTCAGTTGTTCTGTCGCGCAACGTCTTTGCCCGATTCGAAGACATTTTTATTTGTAAAGTATGAATATATGGATGATTAACAGAACAAAAAGAACAGTGATGAGTAAAAGCTCTTATTAAAAAGAAATTCGAGAAAGAAGGGGAGGAGAAATTACTCAAAAAGCATTTTCCATAGCCTTTTTTTTTTTACTCTGCTGACAACATAAATGCACGATTGACAAGACAGCTCCACTCGATGATCTACAGCGAATGGAGCGCAGCGGAATTCAGAGTGGTTCAAAGAGAGCAAGGCGAGCGTGGACTGTCTAGTGTTATTGACAATTGTCGAATAGGTGATAAAGAAATAAACAATACAGGGGTTACATTAACTAGTTGGACGATTTACGGGGAGTGGCAGGAGCCAGAACCAAAAAGAGCAGAGAATCCCAGACATAGGATCGTTCCTTAAGAAGAGCCTTCGTCTCGGGAACGACTGTTTCCAAACGATGATGTGGCGGATCTGTTCTCTGTGCTGGGCATGCGGTACGGGTGGTGATGGTGAGAGCGCCCATGGCTATGCGACGCAGCGGATGGAGCTGGCCCGCCAGGCGACGCCCTTCCAGGCTGCTGTGGTCCAGGGGCCAATCCTGCAGCACGTACGCTTTCGTTAGAGCTGGCCAGCCTGGAGTCTCGCTGTTGCGATTGCGGCGGTCTGAACTCGCCTTGTACCATGCGCTGGTAGTTCTCCTGTTGCTGTTGGAGACTGTGCTGTGGGGGCTGCTGGTCCGGAAGAGTGCTAATAAATACATCTGCCGTGCCATTGACTGCTGTTGCAGCTGCCGCCGCCGCCGCAGCGGCTGCTGCAGCAATCGCAGCAGCCTCACTGTCTGTGGGCCCAGAGGCAGCCGTGTTTGATGGATTCCGCTCCGTGCACCAGTTGCGATGGCCCTCTTGCCATGCGCTGCTCTGGCACTGCTTGCTGCAGTACTTTGCCTTCCGGCATCGCCGACACTTTGCAAACTCGTTCGGGTGTGACTCCCATTTCTGGCACTTCAGATACGCGCACTGGCGGCAGTTATCCCGAGACTCATCGCGCCTGCAGCAGTTGCGCATCACTGTAGCGGACCAGTATACCATGTCCGATGGGAACGCCTTTTGCACGGTAAACCTTTCTACTATCGAAAATACGTCCACGACTGCATCGCCAACGTTCTGGCGACGCCGTGGCGATGGGACGCCAGCTGTCTTGTTCGCATGCGCAGCATACTTTGCTGCCTTGACAGCATCCTCGAGGTCCTCGGGTGCTGCGTATCCCGAAAGCACGCCGTTGTTTTTGGCATTGCCGCTCCCAGGGGCTGCCGAGCTGGACAGTGAGGTGTTCATTTGAGAAAACAGCAACGGGCATTCGTGCAACAGCTGCCGCTGTGCTGGGGTTTTGCTCAGGTAAGCAAGAAGCTGGAGCGTCAGCACAACATCGTTATGCTGATACATCACATGGTTAATCGACTCTCTGCGGCGGCGTGCAGACTCATATTCGGCTTGGAGGCGCTCCTGCTCGCTGTACATGTAGGCATGATTACCGTAGGGCAGGTACGCGCCAGCGATGGGAGGGTGTGCGTGCACTGCGGCGTTGGGCGGGTATGTTACTCCGTGGAGTCCCTGCCGGTAGCTGGAGGAGCTGGTGCTTATAGCAGAGGACGGGAGAACAGAGGGCGCAACAACAGGAATTGGATTGATACCGTTCATAGCAGCAACGGCTGCAGCTGCAGCTGCCTGGGCGTTGCTACGAGCGGTTGCGGACGTCGAGGAGCGGGTTGATGGGACGCCCGTGCTGTTGTTGGCGCCGGAAGCAAGGATGTGGCTCGAAACAACGGTGTTTGATGGGTCGTTAATCTCGGAATACTCGTCCGAGTGCATACCATCGGGGTCAGCAGCAAAGCCCATTATCTTGGAAATGGGTAGACGCTCAATCTGTGCATTCATCGCCTCTCGGGATTTTTGCTCTAGGCGAAGCACCTCTGTGTTCAGCAGGTACGCGTAGAGTATTTCGACCAGGATAGGAACCGCGCCCACCTGAACAACGCGCTTGCGGACCTCTTCCGAACCCCTGACGCCGACATTCACCACGCACTGAAAGGCGAGTGTCCACTTCCAGTGGTGCAAGGTATCCTCTGTGACCCGAGTTGTCCGTAGAATCCGAACCAGGCGCTCAAGGCCGCCATCAGTGGTGAGAATCTCGCGGATACGGGCAGAGGAGGATGTCAGGTAGTTTAAGTGAGAAAGCGAATTGACCAGTGGCAGGTCGGCTGTGCAGTCGAGGGCGCGGCGGTCGTAGAGACTCAGCGTTATGGATACGCAGGCCTTGTTCGCGGCAGGAAAGTGAAAGTTTGACTCGCGCATGTGGGGAGAGCTATGCGAACAGGTATATAGGTGCTATGTGAAGGGTATTATATAAATAGAGGGTGTTTTGTGGATAGCAGGCACTAGCGGACAATGGAGCAAGGGTACTGCAATATCGCACAAATGAAAAGGAAAACGAATAGAAGAGTAGAAAATATAAGCTAGATTATGCTTGCTGAGCAAATGGTTGGGTGGGGGAAAAATAAAGGTGGTGCTCAAGGGAAGCAAAAAAGGACGGGGAATGAATGCTGCAGGTACGCAGGCAGAAGAACGCGAGGAATTATGATTAGAAGCGACAATTGGGGGGGAGGAGGAATGCTATATAAAGAGGGAGCACGTAATCTGTCAGAAAATGAAGGCGCTGCTGACTTGGGGCCTTCTTTTAAAAAGAGACAGGCGTGTTGGCGGCAGTAGGCTCTGAGAGATGGAACGTTCTACCAGCAGCGAGCGCTACAGGGTGGGTGTTATGGATATGGAAAAGAAAATAGTGCGCGTTTGATGCCCTGGCGTACAATTGGTGCGGTAGAGTAGAGTAGGCTTGCACGAAGCGACTAGTGGCTGGCACGTGAATGGAGCGTGCTAGAATTCAAATGAGGCTATGAAACCAAAGGGAGAGGGGGAGGCTTGTCTGAATCTCTGACGGGAATGCAGAAATGGGCAGCTTTGTAAAAATAAATCCTTTTGAGCAAAGAAAAGAGAAAGAGCACACAAGCGTATTGGTGGAAAACTCGCTATGAAAAAGGGAATCTCTAATGCCGAATCATAAAAGGCGGAAATGAGCCCAAGACTTTAGGCAATTGGGACGCTTGGCTGCTTCCGGAATGGTTGCTGGCGGTTGGGAATAAAGAAAGAGAGAGAGAAAGTGCGTAACCGTGAAACCTTGGGCGCGCTTCTTTTTAGAAAATAATGGCAAACCACAGGGAAATGAATTAAACAAAGCACATAAAATGAGGCAATATCGACAAGAGAGGGAAAACATAAAAGAAAGAATAAAAATGAGCAGAGATGAAAATTCTTCAAAAGCGCAAGAAAATAAAAGAGGGGGGGCGTTTCTGACCCGACCCTCTCTGTAAAAAAAAACACCCCCCCTCAGCTACTGTCGTTTTCTGCGGCCTTGAAGGATACGATACCGCGCATATTGCCTTCTGGCGAATTGCGCAAGCAACAGAAAACGATCGCCAGCAAATTGCGCAAGCAAACCATAACATTTGTGCTGTTTCTCGTGCTCATTTCGGTCTGGATCTCTCCGTAGGTTTTGGATTGCATTCGTGCCACCACCTCGCCGATCTTGCAATATTCTCAACCTGCCCTTGTTTCGACACCAAACCTAATAATGTATGCGCCGCCGCTCTCCATATCGCACCGTGTGTCACCTGCTGACGCTAGCACGATCGCAGATGTCGAGGACAGGATTTTCAGCTCCTGGCTTGACGAGCAGGTAGTGCAATTAGATATGCCGGCATGCCGTTTTCATGCAGCGGTTTCTGTTTCTGTGCCAGTGGCATCAGCGGCGCATTAATACGCATACATTAAGTCCCCTTGTCTCCTTTTATGCGTAGCTGGGATGCTGTTTCTCTGCCTTTTGTTGAGAGCTGGGCTCAGTGACGCGTATGTTTGAATCCCTTCCATGCATGCCGTTTATTGTCGTCGAGTACATAAATTGGCCATCACATGCATAGCTACTACTGTGCTGGCCAGAAGAATATATTGCCACATTTGCATCATGTTATCCAAATTCTGCTGGGATTGCCCACTCTACCGATTTTTTATTTAATTTCATATCTGCGCCTTGTGGTTTGTAGAGTCCCGGCCTTCGGGCCGCTCGACGCAGGTTTCTAGAGCTCAATGAGCTTTCGGAAGCTGGCGAGAAGCACGGAGCTCTTGGCACGAAGAACGTCATTCTGCTTGGACGGGCCCGAACGCTTGCGCTTTCGGCAGGAGCCAGCCACGCGCAGAACCTTTTGAATATAAACATAAATAGGGCTGGCGAGAGCAGTGGCAGCACAGTCAACGTCGACGAGATACACTTGCATATCGAGGCCAAACACAGCCAGGTGGGCGGGATCCCGGGAATGCGGCACGTTTCTGGACAGTCTAGCGGCGCTGATGCCACTGACGAGCAATGCCGGTTGCTTTCCGCGCACGCGCAGTATATTGGCGAGCTGGCGGGTGAGACAGAGCTTCTGGCAAGCCTATGCTCGCATGCGAAGAGCCATCCGATCCACGAGGCAGCACGGGGGCTCGAAAGCTACTTTGGCGGACTCATCGATAGCCTGTGTCTCAAACTAAAGATCATTGCCGGGGATATGCGCCAGACGCTGTACTCGCCCTCAACAACAAAGGCGCTCGAGAGCCTTCAGACGATCCTCAAGGAAAGGGAGGCGAAGCTGAAAAGGGAAAGATCAGCGCTTGACGAGCGCCTGGCCATATACGCGCAGGCTGGCAGTGAGTTTCAGGACATTGCGTCCTCGTATGCTGCCATCCTCAAGGAGAGCGACCAGGTTCGCGGCGACATTGCGCGTATAGCTGAGCTGTAGCTCATGCAAATCAAATCAAAACAAAACAAACGATCTCTTTCTCTTTCACAATTTTGCTTAAACTAGCCAAGTAACACTTTCTTCCTCCTCCCCTGTCTCCAACAGCAGCAGCAGCACCAGCACCAGCAGCACCAGCTTTGTTCTTGAAGAAATTCCCAGAGCCCGAGAAATGTCAAAGATCTACGAGACCACAGTAACCGCGCCAGTCAACATTGCAGTCATCAAGTACTGGGGAAAGCGCGATTCGGCGCTTATACTGCCGACTAACTCGTCACTATCGGTGACTCTTTCGCAGGACCACCTGAGTACGCGCACAACAATCCGCGCATCAGCAGAGTTTGCCGAGGACAGGCTGTGGCTCAACGGCGTTGAGGAGGACATTGCCGCGTCCAAGCGCCTGGTCAACTCGATAACCACGGCCCGCAGACTGCGCGAGGCAGTCGAGCAGAAGCAGCGCGACGATGGCGCTAAAGACGTTGTGCCTCTGTCTAAATGGGCTATCCACGTATGCTCTGAGAACAACTTTCCGACAGCCGCGGGGTTGGCATCTTCTGCCAGCGGGTACTCCGCGTTGGTGAGCGCGCTGGGGACGCTCTTTGAGCTGCCACAGTCGGCGTCGGAGCTGTCGCGCGTTGCGCGTGTGGGAAGCGGATCAGCGTGCCGTTCCATGTTCGGCGGGTTTGTAGCGTGGCGTGCAGGCGTGGCAGCCGATGGCAATGACTCGTTTGCTGACCAGGTCGCCGACTACAAGTACTGGCCGGAGCTCCAGGCGCTCATCCTAATTGTGTCTGACAAGAAGAAGACGGTTTCGTCGACATCAGGCATGCAGACCACAGTCGAGACATCGGAGCTGTTTGCTGAGCGCGTGCGCAGCGTGGTTCCCAAGCGCATGCAGGCGATGGAGAAGGCGATTGCCTCCCGCGACTTTGGCGCCTTTGCCGAGATCACAATGCGTGATTCCAACCAGTTCCACGCAGTGTGTCTCGACACTTACCCGCCAATCGCGTATATGAACGATGTGAGCCGCTCCATTGCAGGCATCGTCCACGCATTCAACACAATGCGCGGGCGCGCAGCCGCCGCCTACACGTACGACGCTGGCCCCAACGCGGTGATCTACGCGCTCAGCGCCGACATGCGCGATCTGGTGGAGCTGTTTACGTACTGTTTCCCCAGGGACGCCGCTGTCCCTGCCGAGGACTTTTATGCTGACCCGTTCGGCGTCCTTGGCCCTTCCGGCTGTAATGGCAGTGTGCCAGCCTCCCCCAGCGTCGCGGAGCTGGCAAACACCGCTGGCCAGTTCCCGCCCGGGTCTGTGCGTCGCATCATCCACACAGAGGTCGGCGATGGTCCGCGCGTGCTGCATGCGTCGCTGAGCCTCTTGAACGACGCGGGGATGCCAAAGCGTGCAAAGGAATAGATGGTGATACTGTATCATTGCATTTACCTCCTCCCCTAGAACCAGAACCAGAACCAGAACCAGAGCCAGAGCCAGATCGTAATCACCTTTAAAAATACTGATTTGCACCAAGAGTTAAACAACGCTGCTGCTGAAGGAGAAGAACGCGTGTATGTTGGTACATAAAACATTGATCTATCGGTTCTGTAAAAGAAGGCACACTCTGGGAAACCCTCTCCCGCCTGGAATCAATCCAGATCGAAGATAGCCTTCAGCCTCTCGTATGTGTAGAACGATACGGCAAACATCGGAACAACCTTTACGTAGCCGATGGTAAGGCCGACATAGAAACCACGCAGCCCGCTCTTGCTCCATACGCTCTGGATGACCTTTACTGCCTTGGCCTTCTTCGACGGATCGTGGGCGCCTGCGATCTGCATTCGCCGCCGCACCAGCTCAAACGGATACGACGCTGTCTGTGCAAACATCCCCGACAGACCGCCTGCTGTAAGTTCGGCCCACGCCTTGAGCTCGCGAGTCTTGCGTCGCCGGCCCCTCGCGGGTGTCCGGCTGGTTGCTATGCTTGCGTAGTTTGTGCGTGCGAGAGATGTGAAGTATTCGTGCGTTAGGAAGGACACGCCGCCGTACGGTACTATGCCCATTAGCGAGAGCGGGAAGCCTCTGAAAAAGTTCATCAGTCCAAAGCGGTACGCCGATTCGTTATAGATCATCTTGACAACAGCACCCACGCGCTGCGCTGGTGCCCCAGCAGCGGGCGTGATGTACGCCATGCGGACGCGGATCATGTCGAGCGGATAGCTGACGGCAACACTGATGATGCCGCACAGCGACCCCGCAAGGAAGTTGCGCACGTGCTGGTCGTCTATCCGCTTGCCAAGAATCTACACATCGACGGATCAACAAAGACACTCGGCCAATTAGAATGCATGTGCACAGAGCCGTATCACACAGGCTGTGCCTGTAGAGAGAAACTTACCATCTTGAGCTGCTCGTACGACATGTACTTTATGGCTGCATACGGAAATATTCTGGCTAGCTGCATCGAATGGCCCTGGTAGAGGCCGCGGATTCCGTACTCCCGATATATCGCCGCACTAGCCTTGAATAGCCCAAAGTGCGTCCCTGCGTATCTGGAATACTTTGTGTTGTGAGTCTGGAACAGGATCTTCACGCGGTCCAGCGGTGCAACAACAGTTTTAGCTACATCTCAGAGAAGGGGTAAGGTATGTATGTGTATGTGATATAGTAAGCGAGGCCTGTTGCGTTAATCGCGCCAGAACACGCATATATGTATGCAGCCAAAGGTTACCTGTGCACCCTGCAATTCCGCCAATTACAAGGGTCTTTGCTGCGTACTTTGTGTTTTCGGAGGGCTGACGTTCCGACAGAGCAGTTGTTTGGGCGTCTGAAGGAGCCTCCAGCGGCTGCTCGCTAGCGTCTGAATTGGCAAGGCCGAGCGCGCTACTGTCGTATCTGTGGGCTGGGCTGGCACCCATTTGCGCAACCTGTACCTGCTGCTCTCGCAAAATCCTCTAATATGTAAGCAACAATCGCTGCTGGCAAAGGCTTAGAAGTTTCTTAGTAACAAAAAAGTACAGATAAAAAAGATGAA
>JANBOT010000212.1:0-12253 GCA_027575385.1 Coemansia sp. RSA 2399 | reverse complement strand
GCCAAAGCGAAGGGGGTCTCACAGGGTGTGGTTAGACTTTGCGACGCATTACGAGACATGCAGGCACTTTATAGACGCACACCTTTGCTTGCAGCCAGAAATGTAAAACAAAAGTTCCTGGCCACTGTGCTTGCCCAGGGCGGCAAGTCCAACAAGGCATTTCTACAAACGCTTAGCTCAACCAACGCACATATAGTAACGAAGGACGAGGAGCTGTGTTTGCGCGACGTCTTTGACCTGCCAACACAAACGACTGTGGGCTCGAAATGGTACCACGGAGGCAAGCCAACCGGGCTGCTGATGGAGTCGCGGTTTCTATCGCCAAAGTCGTTCCGCGTAGCCGGAAAGGAGGCGGTAGCGGAGGCACAGGAGCTGGTCCAGAAGGTTGTGGGCGCAACGACGACGGCAGAGAAAAGACAGGTCATCAAGTGTCTTGACCAGCTAAGCGATGCGCTTTGCCGCGTCATGGACGTTGCTGAGCTGGTCAGGCAGGTGCACCCGGACAGCAATTGGCAAGCGGCGGCGGACCAAGTGTATTCGGCAATGCTTGATTATATGAACGGACTGAACACGCACGTCGGGCTCTATCGAAAGCTGGTGGAAGTGATGGACGATCCGGCGATCAAAAGCACCTTTAGCACGGTGGAGCTTGCTGTGGCAGAGTCGTTTCGCAGAGACTTTGAGCGATCCGGCATCCATTTGGCGAAATCCGCACACGAGAAGTTTGTCAAGCTGTCGTCGAGTATCCACGATCTGTCGCGCGACTTTATCCGCTTCCAGGCCCAGCCGCCCGAGGAAACACGCACAGTCGATGTGCCACTCGACGCGCTGCGCGCGTTGCCGTCGCCCGTCATGGTACACATTATGCAGACATCGCGCACACGAAAGAGAAGCGACGGTACATCTGTAGCCACCATTGTCCCTGACGGCTACAGCGTGCACTACATTCTTCGCGACTGCGAGGACTCTGGCACGCGCGAGGCTGTGTACCGTATGTGGCAGCGCGGGACCTCTGGCGCCGTCAATGCCCTCGAGCAGCTTCTGGAGGACCGGCTGGCGCTGTCGCACACGGTGGGGTTTGACTCGTTTGCACACATGTCCCTGGATGACAAGATGGCCAAATCGCCGGCCCACGTCGACGAGTTTCTTCGCGGTCTGGCGGCTCAGGCAAAGCCGCAGTGGAAGTCGATTATCGACTCGCTCATGCGCACGCAAGCACAGAGCGGCCAGCGCAGTGCTGCTGGCATCAATCCGTGGGACCGCGACTACTGGGTGAGCAGACAGCAGATGGATTCGGGAGCGCTGCCGTCGCTCAGCCCGTACTTTAGTCTTGGACGGGTTGTGCTGGGGCTCTCGCGCGTATTCAAGAGCCTGTACGGGCTTGAGTTTAGGGCAACGACGCCCCAGCCTGGCGAGATCTGGCATCCCGATGTGCGCAAGCTCGAGGTGGTTGACGAGAAGGGAATGCTGCAAGGGATCATCTACTGTGACGTTTTCACACGCAGCAGCAAGGCACATGTGGGCGCAGCGCACTTTACCGCTCGCTGCGCCCGCCGTGTGGACGACGATGTCGCGGTTTCAGGGACCCGGCAAAGCCATTCGAGCCAGACCGTTGTCGAGCAAGACGGGAAGCGGTTCCAGCTGCCAGTAGTCGTGCTGATCTGCGACTTCCCGTTGCCCGCCGAGGGCTCACCGCCTCTGCTAAGCTGGAGCAACGTCGAGACGATCTTCCACGAGATGGGCCATGCGATGCACTCGATGCTCGGCCAGAATGGGTTCCACAATGTGGCTGGCACGCGGTGCCCCGTGGACTTTGTTGAGCTGCCGTCGATTCTGATGGAGCATTTCGCGCGGTCTCCGCAAGTGCTTTCGACGTTTGCGTCCAACCACGTGACGGGTGCGCCGCTGCCTCTGGAGCTGATAGCCAAGCATGCCGAGCGGCGGCGCAAGTACGCGGCGCTGGACCTACACACACAGCTGTTCATGTCTGCGCTTGACCAGCGGTACCATTCGGCGGTGCTTGACCCCTCAGCAGTCGATGGCAAGAGCAGCAGCACCGGATGGTCGACGCGTTCCCTTGCAAGCGTGCACGAAGACCCGATGTTTACAAGCGGAATTGGCGGCTCCCGCATCTTCAGCTACGTGCAGGGAACGCGGTGGCAGTCGCGCTTCACGCATTTGATCGGCTATGGCGCATCGTACTATGCGTACCTCTTTGACCGGGTGCTTGCTGGTCAGGTGTGGGACCGCGTGTTCCAGGGCGACAAGCCGTTTGTGCAAGGCGCAAGTAGCGAGGCGCATGGGGGTCCGCTCAATCGCGAGGCTGGCGAGCGCTTCAAGACCCACGTTTTGCGCTGGGGCGGCGGACGCGATCCGTGGCAATGCGTAGCCGCAGTGCTGGATAACGGAATGACGCCAAAGGACGAGGTCGATGCTGTAGCGCAAGGCAGCAAATCGGCCATGCGCATTGTCGGCAGCTGGCGGCTTCCAGATCTGTAGCCGTGTTTGCTCATATTCGCATGTTTGAATCAAAGCAGATAGACTTTTACACTACCTTTTTTATTTTTAAGCCTATTCAGACCTTGAAATGATCAACCATACTATAGCAATACCGACGGCAGCGGCGCCCAGCTCGATGAGCGTGCCTGTGACGTCTTTGCGGGTGATCTGTAGCTTGACCTTCTTTGGCGTGCGGCAGCTACCGTCGTTACAGTACTCCTCATCGCTGTCCACGTCCTCTACGGCAGTCTCTTCCTTGTTCTCCGCTCCGCTATCATCCGCAGAGCGCTTTCCGTCGTTCTTTTCGGACGTTGACGAATTGTCGGCAACACCGCCGTTCTTTGTCTTGCGGCGCCGGAGCCGCGACTCGACGTAGTCTACACGCTGCTCCACCTCGTCCAGAAGCGTTTTGATCTGTAAGTTCTCGGGCTCCATATTGGCTGCATGGCGCAGCACATCGCGGGCCAGCTCGATCTTGCTCTCATTGCTCAGAATCATGCCCTTCATGTAGTAGCCCTTGACCCACTTTGGTTCCAGGGCAATGCACTGTTCGGCGTGCTTGAGGGCCTGGGACCAGCGCTTTAGCTTGATCAGCGCCATACATGCGTTGCCATGGATCTTTGCGTTGTACATATCGTAGACAAGCCCGTTTTTGTAGTGGTCGAGCGCAGCAGCCCAGTTCTCCTTCTTGTACTCGACGTTGCCCTTTTCCTTCCAGTCCTCGGCGGTCTGGCGCTCCTTGCGTGCCGCTTCCTCAGGATCGCCATCAACTTCGTCACCGCCGTCGATTTGGTCGCGGCCCAGCTTGTGCTCCAATGCGTTCTTGCGCATCAGTGCACCCTTCGAGTCGTCTAGGCGCCCAAGCTCCTTGTACGCCTTGGCCATCCGCATCAGTGCCAGCGAGTGCACCGTCGTGCATCCTTCCTCGGCATGCCCATCGACGTCAGAGTTTAGGAACTTTAGCACCTTTTCGCAGTCCTCGACTACGCCCTCGTACTTTTTCAAATGGAGCCGGCATGTCGCTCGCGAGAGAAGCGGCAACGGTGACTGCACGGGGAGCGCACACAGCTCGTCGAATTTGCTCAGCGCTCCTTCAAAATCTTCCTCTTTGAGAAACTCTTGCGCCTCGGCTAGGAGCATGGTTGGGTTGGGAGGCGGCGCTTTGGGCTCTCTATTTAGAAACGAAAACACCATCTTTTTTGTTATTGCGTTCGATACTGTCAATGGATAAATGAAAAAATAAAAATGAAAACAAGTACAACAAATTGTGATGAAAAATGTCAAGCGGAAAAGAGAAAGGAATGATCATACACATTCATTTTTGGATGCCATTTCTTGTCCTCCCCCCGCCCATTTTCTCCCCGCACACACTCTAGTTCTTGACATTCTTATCTCTAGCTTTAGCTGTCTTGTCGACAGTATTGCATATTGCGTTTTTATTTACCAAATATGTGGTGAATAGCAAAAAAAGAAGAGGGAAGTGGCAGGATATAAAAGAACAAAGCTTGTAAAGTCAGACAAAGAGCAAGGGCTGTTGTACGGGGGAGGGGAAGATAAAAGAAAGCGTCCAGCTACGACTCTTGCTTCTTCTTGAACATTGGCGGAGTACCGTCCATCCGAGCCTCGGGAAGGTCTTTGAGGTAGCGCTCGACAAGGGCACGGCAGTTCTGGATGTGGTTTACGCCCTCGCGCGAGTAGCACTCGTTGAGTTTCTCGCGCACAATACGCAGCTTCATGATCTTGACCCACTGTGCGCGCACAAGTTTGTCTGCGTTGTCAGCCAGTTCTACAATAAAAATAGAAAAGAGAAGAGCATAAGCAGGTTGATTTAGTTTTCACGGATTTCTCAAATTGCAACACTCATTCGTTATTATACCAGAAACGTTACCTAAGCGATCCGCCGTGTAAAGATTCTCGCGGGTTGCCTTGACTGGGCCAATCTTTTCCTCTTCTCTCGGCATTCTGATGTAGACAGTCGTTGATTAAGGTGAAGAATATGAAACAAAGAGACAACCACAAAACATGTGCCATTCAAGAATGATAGAGAAGATAGCCAGTGCAGAAAGGCGAATTTTATATATTTTTAATTATTTATCGTGCTGGATCGCACTCAAGCTTTAGCTCGTTGATCTCTGTCAGTTGATCCGATGATCAATGGCTTTGGTGAGTTTTTTTTTTTTTTTTTTTTCGTTCAACAGTTGCAGTTGTTTTATTTCCTAACACTTGGCTATTTTCTTTTGAACTTCAAAAAGGGATTTACTTATTATTTACAAGGACCACATTAAAATGACGACGCAGCACCGACAAACAACACTGCCCTCGGGTCTAAACACAAGCGACAGCGAGCTCGAAGCGCTGCTCAGTCAGGCAAAGACGACGCTTGCTGCCAAAGAGAAGGAGAAAGTGACGAGCGCAGGTGCCAAGGCGCTCTTAGTGCCATTACGCCTAAACGCCGGGGAAAACAACCACGTGCTCCCTCTTCAGGTAAACCCAGAGACAGGAGTGGCAAGGCTCGATACCAGCAAAATATACGCAAAGAGCAGCGAGTCGGCAGCACCAGATAGTAACACATCGCAGTCATCGCTGCCTCCGGCAATAGAGGGCAAGATCGGACAGAACGACCCGACAGTCAAGCGCAAAACAAGGGGTGAGATTGCCGGAGAAAAGGAAAAGACGGCCGGGAAACGGTGGTTTGGAATGAAGGCTCCGGTTATGACGCAAGAGCTGAAGAACGATCTGCGTGTTCTGCAGTTGCGCAATGTGCTGGACCCAAAGCAGTTTTACAAGAAGGGAACTATCGGCAAGGAAGCGCCAAAGTACTTTGAGATGGGAACTATTATCGAAGGTCCGACAGAGTTCTACTCGAGCAGATTGACAAAGAAAGAACGTCGTGGCAACCTTGTTGACGAGCTTTTGGTGGACAAGCAGGCACGCGACTACTTTAAGCGCAAGGTTAACGAGATCCACGCGCAGAACAGAAGCGGCAACAACAAGTGGTACCGGGAAAGCGCGGTTGGCGGCAAGAAGCGGCAAAAAACGTCAAAGGCACCCAAGCGCAAGTGAAGCTTCCTCTCTTTTATCAAGCTTTTATCTTTGAAACAAGATTTTTGTGAACTAGAATCACGCGATTTGGGCATAAGTATTGCAAGGCAAGCTGTCCAGGAAACCCCCACGGATCGTAAAAGCTGTATTGTTGGAAAAATTAGCCTTGTTCTCTTTCTCTTTATTTCTTTTTCATCGGCTATTCACTCCGTTTACTCACTTTCATTTCATTTTGCTTGGACCTACTTCCTTAGAAGGACACTAAAGGATGCGTGTACATCTGAAGGGAGGTGTTTGGAAAAACACCGAGGACGAGATCCTCAAAGCAGCGGTGATGAAGTACGGAAAGACACAATGGGCGCGGATATCGTCGCTTCTCGTGCGCAAAACGCCCAAGCAATGCAAGGCGCGGTGGTTCGAGTGGCTGGATCCAAGCATCAAAAAGACCGAGTGGTCAAAGGAAGAAGACGAAAAGCTTCTCCATCTAGCCAAACTTATGCCCACACAATGGCGTACAATAGCTCCTGTCGTTGGACGTACGCCTGCGCAATGCCTGGAGCGGTACCAGCGACTTCTTGACGAAGCCGAGGCACGTGCAGCAGGCGAGGAAGACGACTTGGGCTTACGTGGTGAGGCTGGAGCCGAAGGGCAGGCGGCAGCGAGCGATGCTCGGAGGCTTCGTCCTGGCGAGATCAACCCAAACCCCGAGACACGCCCTGCACGCCCGGATCCTGTCGATATGGACGAGGATGAAAAGGACATGCTTTCAGAGGCAAGAGCTCGCCTGGCCAACACACAGGGAAAGAAGGCTAAGCGCAAGGCGCGCGAGCGCCAGATCGAGGAGGCACGTCGACTAGCCACACTGCAGAAAAGGCGCGAGCTCAAGGCAGCAGGCGTCGAGCTCAAAGCGAAGAAACCAAAGAAGCACAAGGTCCATATAGACTACAATGCAGAGATCCCGTACGAGAAGAAGCCAGTCCCTGGGTTCTACGATACGACGGAAGAGCTTTCGCATAAAGGAACAGGGGCAGAGTCGCTAAAGGGAAAGTTCCTGGACAACCTCGAGGCCAAGAGCAGGTTGGATCGTGAGGACGATGCGCGCAAAGAAGCCAAGCGCAAACGCGACAACAAAGGCAAAGACGCCGTTGCCTTTGTCCGCGCATCGGACCAGAAAGCTGTGGATGCTATTGCAGCAAAGGAGGAGGCTGAGCAGCTGGCTAAGCGCAAAAAGTTGGTATTGCCCTCGCCTCAGGTCAACGACGCCGAGATGGAAACCATTGCAAAGCTTGGTCAGCAAGGAGCGCTTGCCAGGGAGCTTGTTGGCGGCGGCGTATCGACGGACGCGCTACTGAGCGACTATTTGGAGACATCTTCCGCGTCATTTGCCCGAACTCCTCGAACCCCAGCACAATCAGACCGTCTTATGAACGAGGCCCTTGCACAGCGCGCGATGACTGTGCAAGCTACGCCTCTTCTTGGTGGTGAGTCTACACAGCGGCCTACGGCGTCCGGCCAAGGGACCGGATTCGGCGGCGCGATGCCGCAAGGAGGGTCTACAGCAACACCGAATCCTCTTGCTACGCCGTTCCGTCCGTCGGCACAGGCTGCGTTTGGCGCAAGGAGCTCAGATAATGCGCCATCGATTGTTCGAGATGAGCTTGGGTTGAACTCTCCCGCCCAAGAGATCGGAGCCACGCCTCGCGAGCGCAAAGTGGCCAGTCGTGGGTTGCGTGAGCAGCTGGCGCGCAAGCTAGCGTCGCTTCCCAAGCCCAAGAACGAGTTTGAAATCGTGGTTCCAGAGCCTGAATCTACCGATGCGAATGGTGAGGCGACTGATGCTGCCAGCGGTGTGGCTGCGCTGAACATTGGTGAGGGCCGCGATGCAGGTACGTCAGCCACCGTGGAGGACCAAGCCGAAGTCGAGCGGCGGATGGGAGAACAGCGCGAGCGCGAAGCAGAGCAAGAGCTGAGCCGGCGCAGCAGGTGTGTGCAACTTGGTCTGCCACGCCCGGATATGCTTGCTACAGACATGCTTGCCGTCTCGTCTGGTACCCACAGCTCACCCGAAGTACTTTCGCTGATTAATGACGAGATGAAGACGCTTATCCTCAACGACGCACGCATGCATCCCGTGCCTGATGTGCCACCGCTTCGGCATCCGAGTGCAGAAAGCCTGCAGTTCGAGGATATCTCTGACGATCTTCTTGCAAACGCCCGTGCGCTAATTGACGAGGAAATGGACAATATGCATCAGAATGTACGTGACACATACGGCCGCCTGTCGGGACATGGCAGCAGCGAGCTGTGGCGTGCGATCGAGACCAACGATGTCTGGCTTCCCAAAGAACGCACCTACCGACCAACCGGTCAGATCAGTGCGGAAATGTGGATCGATAAGTATAAGACCGAGCTGGCACATCGTAGAGAGGTCATGTCCGAGGAGGCGTCGCGCGCAACAAAGGTCGAGCGCAAGCTTAGCGTCGTTTTGGGCGGCTACCAGGCACGCTCAAAGGTCCTGGATGGCAAGATCGCAGCCGCATTCAAGGAGTTTGAGCAGGTGAAGGTTGACACACAAGCGTTCCGTATGCTCTATACGTCCGAGCAGGCAGCGATCCCGGCCAGGATCGAAAAGACTCAAGATGAGCTACGCAAAGTGGAGACTCGCGAGGCGCATCTTCAGTCAGATTATCGAGAGCTGCTTGAGCGTAGAAACGCGTTAGCTGCAGAGCTTGCGACGACATTGAACCCTGGCCAGGAATAGGCTTTTTTTTCTTTTGAGTGCTGTTCTTAGCTTTAGTGCTGTCTACAGATTGAATTAAATAGTGCTGTCAAAACCCAAACTTCCTAACCTCTGGTAAGTGCGGAGATGGCAGTGTTCTTGCGCATGCAAACAGACACGATATTTCTCAATTGGCAGAAGCGTGTTTCTGAAACACCGCCAGCATGGTATGCTGCCCTCTTGCTCTATTTACTTCATTAAAATTCGAGAAATACATGTGCGCGATATTGGTTAGCCAAGCGCAGCTGTCCCTTCCTATTTTACTCGTAATACAAAATCAATATAGAAGCTTGGTGTTCCTAGGACTACGTGGCCATCTGCCTTTATAAAGCGAGATGATTCCCGTGAAAAGCTAAAGGCCATCGGGAGCGGATAGCGATGGCATGCGGATCGGCTATATTGGTATTTCCTTTGAGCTGGAAACTTTCCCGAGCTCACACGTTTCCTATCCTGCCTGCGCCGACATCCAGCGATAAAGAGCCCTACAAGTAAATAGATATTCGATTCTAGCACACAATATTCAAAAAAAAAAGTTTGCCTTGTTCACCATCAAATTTATATTTCTCTACACCACTATTTACGTTTGAGATTTATTCAAACAATATGAGAGCGGCGTGTTTTGCAACGGGTGTCGCGGTATGCGTTCTATCGCTCGGCCAGCAAGCATTGGCAGAAGCTTGCAGAGCGCAAAACATCCTCACCGCGTGTTTGAGCATGCAGAACCTGCAGTTCAAGAAATGCGAGTATGACGAGTGGCAGTGCAAGTGCCATGCGCAAAAGAAGATCCTGACATGCTACGATAACTGTCCCGACAGCGAGAATCGCACGCTGCAAGAAATGCAGGTCCAGATCTACTGCGCCGCCGTAAATGGCAAAGAGTACAACAGCGAGCTCATCGACAGGATGACGCGACCGGCTAAAGTTGTCGCCGACGAGGAACAGCAGGGTCCGCCGACACATGCGCCAGAGCCAAAGAAGGACTCGCAGAAGCCCGCTCCTCCACCGGCCCAAACTCCTAACGACAAAAAGATCAACGACGAGCCGCTAATGAAAGGCGGTGGCCGTGACGGAAACGACTTTAGCGTGATAAACAACGCCGCCATTGACAAAGTGTTTGGTCTCATTTCGGCTGTAGCTTTGATCCTGGCTGCCATTTCAACAAATTTCATTTAATAGTTATCCTTTGCTCTCGAATTTTATACTATACGCGGTGTCAACGTTTTACTCCAGGCTTTTCAGATGCGCTCTTGCTTGTCTTGCTGCCTCCTTAATATTCTCGAGCAGTCTTTTGGCTATCGTGTCTGCTTCTTTGATGCGCTCATCAAACGGATCGTGTAATTCTGGATCAGGCTCCTGTCCGTCAAGGACGTAAACAGAATCATCCGCTGTCTGGGATTGGAGCGGTTTCCTTACTGAGCCTTGAAGTTTTTCGTCCGTATGATCATCGATCAGTGTCTTTCGGAGCTTGCACACAAGGCGCTTGAGGCTCCCAATTGCAGGAATGGCCTTGTCGAATTGGCTGGTTATTTGGTAGAACAGCTCCTCGCTGTGAAGATCAGTCCGTTTGTTGTCAGCACATTCGTATATGATGTCCCGCTCCCATCTGGAGATGCGCTTGTACTCTTGTTGATCTTGCTGGGCTCCCTTTGGACTGTTTGGCTTTTTAGCAACATCAACGGTCTTCCACCACCCGTACACACCAATCCAGCACAGGTTGTATATAAACGATTCCCAGTCATCCAAAACCGAGTACTCTGTCAAACTACCCTCGAGGTTGTTGATGCTCATAAAGGGAAACGTTCCGGATTGTTTAAAGTTGCGGACGGCGTCCTTGTCCTCCTTGAAGATGGAATGGTCAAAATCAATGAGCATTCCTTTAATTCTGCTGCCGCTTCCGGAGAACATGAAGTTATTGATGGAAATGTCGCGATGGAAAACCCCACAGTGCTCGTATATATTCCAGTGGCATTCCATTGCATCTGCCACGACGCAAATAAGCTCAAACACGTTATTCACAAGCTTTAGAGGCTTCCCGATCCCTTGCACGCATATCCGCTTATGAACGCGTAGAGGCGTAGTCTTTGTGTTGGCTAATTTCTCGCAAATGTCGCGGTTAAGAATTGATCTGCCAGTGTCTTCAATCGTCGCCATTCCGCTGCCGTCAATCAAGCACTTGATGTCCACCCGGCCACCACCATGAAACCTGGGGCACTTGCCATCAAGGCCACGCACCTCCTCTAACATCTTTGCAATTGCCTTTAGGAACCTGCACTCGTCGCGTCTGTCGTCGTCTGTGTGCTCTGTCGCCTCAACCCAGGCATCTTTGATAAAGATATCTGGCTCAATTTCTACGCCAGGCACTGGCTTGGCAGTACCAGCAGTGAAGCATCGCGTGCGGCGGCCAAACAGACGGTCAGGCTCAATTACAGCACCACTCGAATAATATATTGTCGAGATGCCCTCACGATCTGCCATGATCTCGTAGCACTTGAGCTCATCGTTGTAAGTGATTGTTGGATCATACCCTAGTCGATGGTATTCGCAAAATGACCAGCTTACGAGCAGCTTTACCAGCTGCGCTCGGCCATTCGGCTTGTCAATATTTATTGTAGGCGACGCAAGTGCATAGTTTGGCCCGAAGAACACCACCTGCGTTTGCTTTCCTCCAACCGCCAAGCCCCACGCAAACCGCCGATTGTACTGACCCGCGTACATATCCCTTGTGCGCTGGAAGAGCTCTGGTAAAGCTTTGCGGATACCCTGTTTACCCGACCTGACCTCAGCAATCGCAAATGCGTTGACAAACATAGACGATTTGTTCTCGCCCGCCTTGTAACCGTCGACTGGAGCTAGGCCTAAAATCACGCCAACGTGGGAATCGTCGTTGCCATCTGCTTTGGAAAGCGGCACTATCAAGCGCTCCAGGCAAGTCGGCTGAAACTTGTGCGAAGATTTAATGCAGCTGGCAACGAAGCAAAAAAACTGAGATATCGGCACATTGAGCTCGCTCTCGTTGGTGGACCTGTCGCCTACGTTGATCCATTTCCTGAAGCTATCAAAGCTGTTGCTCAGCGCAGAAACATCGGCCTCAAGTTCTGCCATTGTAACTGACGACTGCTGTTGCTTCTGTAAAATCCAGTCACATATAATGCCAGCGCTCGTGTTGCCTTTTTCTGGAAGTAGACTTTCTACAAGTGCGGCTATACGCATTCCAAGTGAACTTGCAGCCTCCTTCGCGCTATCGTTGTCGGGAAGCGCGAGATCAAGTAATCCTTCAATATCAGCCACAAGGTATTTGTTTATAAATCCTACTGCTTCCTGCATGTGTGAACTCGAAGGCTTCGTTGCGCTTTGGTCCGTTGATACGGTATTGCGGGTGATTTCCGAGCTAGGCTTGCGTGGTGCAGGTGCGGCCTCATTGCGATCGCCTATGTTATTAGCAAAGTTAGTTTTAGTGCAGTTGTACGTTGTTGTTAGCTAATACTCTGCTATAGCACATGTCTGGCGGTGTCTATACTAGGACCTTGGGCACGACAATTGAACGCCTGATACCCTTCTACGTGTGCTTCATTAACACGGAGTAAATGATAAACCTACCATCGAGTTTTGCTTGATGCTTCAAACTAGCGCGCTGGTGCTCTGGCGAAGGAGCTCTCTTGGATATTGTCATCTGTATTATGTATGAAAGTGCGTATTTTAAAAGATCGTGAATAGTGGAGAAGAGAAAAGAAGGACGCACGAACGGAAGAGAAACCTAATTAAACCAGATATCGACATGTACGATATTGCATGACTCTGGGGGTATGTACATTGAAAGCGTAAAATCAAGATTTTCCGGGATGCCGACATCCAATTAAAAACAAAGGTAGAATGAAATCGAGAATCCAAATTGAGCGCCAGAACCTGCGATATCATAATCAATTTGTTAATAAG
>JANBOT010000211.1:0-12319 GCA_027575385.1 Coemansia sp. RSA 2399 | reverse complement strand
ATGTCAAACAACCACATCCACCACGGCCATAGCATGTCGCTAGGAAGCAACAACCGTCGGCCCAGAAACGCAAGCAACAGCAGCAGCACCAGCAGCAGCAGCACGGACATTTCGTTCGCACAGTACACGCAGCCTACCATAGTGACGACGGGACTGAGCGCGCACATGTTCCCGACGATACCGTCGTCGCCAACAGACCTGGCGGTAACCTGGTGCGGGTCGCCGTCCCCCTCGACGCAGCAGTGCACTTCATCGCGCATCAACTTTGCGGGATCCTGGCTGGACCTTGGTTCCGACAGCGAGGACGAGTATAGCACGCATCATTCTGGCCTGTTGCTGCGCAGCAGCCGCCGCAAGGGCTCGAGCCTCTCGGCGTCAAAGGACTCGTCATCGGCGAAAAACAATACGTTTTCCAATCTCAAGGAACTCACCCGCCGCAGCTCAATGCATTTCCGCAAGCTGACTAACAGGTCGGGCTCGTCAAGCTAAATTATTATACAATACTCTTAAACTTATTGTTCTGCCTTCATATATATATTTTGCATGTGTATCAACGACACCCTTTTGGCTTCACATTTACTTTGCTGTTTTTTTTATTAATTTATCGATGAAAGATAAAAAAAAACCACAACCCCCTCTTCATCATTGCTCAACAGTGTATTGCGTGGTTGTGATCGCCAGCTCGGTTCCAGCCGTGGCCAGAACTCGCTGGATTGCGCCAATGACCTCGAGGTCGCGGACTCTAACGGCAAAGCCAATCATTTGCACCAGATGTGGATACAGGCGCGCAACAGCCGCGCGGAAAGGCCCGGCCTTGTTGTCCGCTGGCGACCTTGCCAGCCGCATAATGTGTCGGAGCGATAGAAGCACCGAGGAGCGCCAGGAGGCAGTCACGATAGCGCACCGCTTGGCCACGCTAGGCGTGGCATCCAACGTATCCGCAGGCTGGATGTTGCAGATCGGCGCGTTGGCCGCCAAAGCAACAGCAGCAGCAGCAGCTTGCGTCTGGCCGTTGTTGGGTTTCTCCTGGTCTGCGCTAGCCAGCAGCGGTTCGGTGCAATACTGCGTCAACACGGTCTGGATAAGCCCTGCCAGCCGGTCATCGACCTCGTCGGACACTGTTTCGCGCTCGGCAACAGTCTCAGCAGCCACCGCTTCATCGACACCCTGCGTCCGGAGATACTCGATACCCATGGCGTCGGAATGCATGCGCTGGAGAATATGGAGCTCGACAAGCACGCTGCCAGTCTCCTGTTTCAGCAGGCTGGGCATTGACGGCATCACGCCCATCTCGACGAGGCGGCGACGCACCTTGCGGTTTATGTTGAATCTGCTTGCAAACACACGGGACTGATCTAAGCAGTCGAGCAGGATGAACAGGTGGTGCGCTGGCAGATGGCGGTACAGGTCCTCGGAGGACACAAGCATGCTTGGCGATACTGTGCCGGTCTCAATGTCGATTGCAAACAGCTCCCCGATTGTCTGGATCAGCGACAGTTGCAGAATGCACTTGAGCGTGATGTAAGCGTAGTCGGGCTTGTTGCTCTCGCCGTCCACCACCACTGCAGGCGCTGCTGGCTTGAACTCGTGGTGTTTGTTGCTAGATGCGGCGGCTGCAGACAAGGGGCTGGGCGTTTCGTTGGCGTCCGCCGGTGAGAGAAGCGATTCCGCGCTCCCGCCCGTCCGCAGCGGGCTCGGACGGGTTGCTGCATGCGAGCGATTAGCACTGGAGCTCGTTTTGCGGAGCGGCGGCAGCGCAACGACAGACAGCTCTGTCGAACCACCGCTGTTTGCACCAGATGTTGCAGGCTCGCCGATCGCCTTCTGCTCGGACTCCCAGGAAGCACCGGTAATCGAAAACAGCTCGCGCGGCTGCGACCAGTTGAATAGCCGCGCAAATGTGTCGCACACCATCGACCACGCGTCGTCGTCCCACTTGGCAAAGTTGCTGCGGATCAGATCCTGCAGGCACGATGTTCCGATCTTGCCCAGCACCTCGGACGGCTGCGCAATGCACATAAACAGCAGCTCCAGGATGTCGGCAAGCAGCGTGTTCGTCAGGTGCGTCGGGTAGTACTCGGTGAACAGAGCCACCAAATGGCGCAGCGCCTTGATCAGCGTCGTCGAGAACCACAGCTCCAGATCATCGACTGTCGCAAAGCGCTTGGACGCAGACGGATCGCGCAGGTCGGCAAACATCGTGAAAACAAGGTCGCGCAGCACACTTGCCCATAAGCCGCTCGAAAAGTGGCGGCCCTGCTGCATCACTAGGCGGAAGAACTTGTCTAGCGCCCGCGTACGCACCTCAAGGTCATCGGTGTGCATCACAATCTCGTGTAGCGCGCGCAGCGCTGGCATCCACACGCGGTAAAGCGGCTGGGCATCCAGCGGAACAGCATTCGATGCCGCAGAGCCCCCATGCTCCAGCACCTGCTTGCCCAGAGCCGCCGCTGCCACATACAGAGTGTCGATGGCGCCAAGCGCAAACTTGGGCCGACGCGCTCCGGCGCCAACGGCAAACTCCTTGAGGCACTCGATGAGCTCGTAGTAGTACTCGAGCCCCGAGACCGATACTATGTCCACAAGCTGCTCGCCCGCCTTCGCACCATCTGCCGATTTCGCTGCTTCAGCTGCTGCTGGCACAGACATTGCGGCGGTTGTCAGAGTCCACATCTGCGGGCCGTGGCGCTCGGCGCAGTCCCTGGCAATGTGGAAGCCCATCTCCGCGATCGCGTCGTGGCTGTCGCGGGCGGCGATCTGCGAGACGTTGAGGATAGCCTTCCACCCGCTTCGGATATGCGTCGCCGCAGCCTGAACCAGCTGGTGCACGCACCGCAGCACCATATCCTTGACTAGCGGGTCAACTGCAACCACGCGCGACGACCGGCTGTTGTTACGCGCTGCGCCGCTTGCTTCGACCACCATAACAGCAGAGGGGCTGGAAATCGGGATGTACCCCTCCAGGATGTCGGCAAACGGCCGCAGAAACTCCTTCTGGAACGCAAAGTGCGGCAACTCCTCCTTCTCTAGGAACTTCATACTGAGCTGGCGCAACGAGTCGAGCGCAAACAGCGCAGCGCGCGTATCACTGTGCGCGCCGACGCGGTCGAACAGCGGACCCAGAATGGCCCAGATCTGCGACCACTCGACGCGGATACGCTCCATGTTGTAGTACGCGATCTCAACAATCTTGCTCAGCGAGAACAGCCGCGATGGCGCCGATGCTCCGTGGTTGCTGCTGCTGCTGCCGCGGCGGTGGCTGTGCTGCCTTGCCTGTGGCCCACCATCTGCTGCAAAGACGGCGGTGATTTCGCCCCACGCGACTTGCGACAGCGCGCGCACAAAATCGATGATGCCCAGTCCCGAAAGATGCACTGACGATGTGAATAAGCGGTCTACTGTAACCACCAGCACCTGCGAGTTCGCCTCGAGCTTTGCGAGCTCTGCCACCAAGACCGTCGGCACATGCACATTCGCGGCATTGCCTGAGCTGCTGTTGCTGCTGTTGGCCAACTCGCGCATGCTTGTGTTGCTGGAAGCCAGCGGCCCAGCAAACGCTCTTGCCGAGATGCTCTGCGCGGCTGGCGCACCGCTGGTCACTGAAAGCATATTGCCAAGTCCAAAAATCGATCCAGCATCGGTGCTCGATGACGCGCGGTGCGCATTTCCCCTTTGGTTCTGGCTATTCGTAGCCTCCGAGCCCTGCGTCAGCAGCTGCAGCCGCTCGAGCTGCGATACGCACTGCAGTACGTCCAGCCAGTTCTCAGCTAGCCCATCGCCAACATCGGAGCGGCTCGCTGCAACCTCCACTAGAGCGCGGATGGCCTCAACGTGCTTGCGCCGCATCTCTGCCAAGTTCTGCAGCTGCGTAAAGTTGCGCAGCGTTGTCACAAAGGTCGTGCGCTCCAGCTGCATACGGAAGCGGCTAGTGATGGCGATGCCACTCTGGAAGCCGACCAGGCAGGGCGCAACAACGTGTGGATCCGATGACGTCTGCATGGGCGAGGACAGTGCCGCAAGCACAGCCGTCCAGACGGCGCCAAACATCGACGCAACATGCTCGGGACGCGTCGCGTGCAGGTAGTCGGACGCGTCAAGCAGCATGGCCCATGTGTCTAGCGAAGCAAGCGATGCTGCCTGTTCGTCGCCGCCACCGCTAACAGACAACGACGCCCGCCGCGGCCCGCGTTTGCGCCGAATGCGCGCCATGCCGCGGATCGATTGCTCGCTCTTTGCAGCCATAGCCACCGACGCATGTGCGTGCTGCTCGCGGATCTTATTAGCAGTCCCATTGCCCCAAAGCACAAACAGAGGGCTGCTGGTTGTGCTGGCTGTGCGCGCGCCATCTGACATGCGGCCTTCCAGCGGATCGTCCTTCATCTTGATCTCGTCGTTTGATACTTGGTCAAAGATCGTACTAAGCAGCTGCGGATCGAGGTCGCTTCCGTCGTTAATGCCGCGGTTCATGTTGACAAACTCAGGCTTGCCCATGCGGTGCTTGACCTGCGGCGAGTGCTGGTCTGTGTTAAGCATGACTGTCGAGTACGCCAACACATACGCCGCGTCGGCGTTGGCAAAGCCAGCGTGCGGGTTGCCCATGACGTACCGCTCGGCAAACTTCAGCATAAATCGATCGATCTTCTGCGACTCACCAGGCAGTCGGAACGCCTGAAGGAACTGCCGAAGTGCCACGACAAAGCCAGTGTTGTTAAAGGCCATCTGATCCACAAAAGCGTGCATCACAGCGATGTTGTAGGCATCGCCTTCACCAAAGTACTCGCCAAGTTGCAGCTTGTCAATGCCGTGGGCGCTGTTCGCATGAAGAAACTGCGCTATATCGCGTGGGTCGTCCGATTTGATGAACCCGCCGTTCCGCCACGCCTCAATTCCCTTCTTGGGCTTCTGCGCAAACAGTTTGCTCCCCATCTGGAACCTTTCCTTTCGCTTCTTGATCGACGAGAGCTCTTGCGGGTCATCACTCGGCGCCACGCTACTGCTACTGCCAGTTTCATGCTGGGAGATGCGGTGCTGTTGTTCATCGGCAGGCTCGCCAGGTGTTGCCGATGCAGCCTCATCAGACGCTCCATCATCATCAGCTGCTTGGGCTTCATGTGTTTCAGCTGTTGCCTCAGCCGACAGAATGCGTGGATCCGAAAGGCCGTCGCTCCACAGAACCATGCTTTGCAACATCGTCGCAAGCCCGTCCAGCGCCCACTGCCGGACCATATACTCGTCCACGTGTGGCACTCCACCGCCCTTGCCGTCGCTCAATCCAAAGTCAAGCCCGCCGTAAGCTCCCATACCACCGCCCAAGCTGTTTCTGCTGTTGCTTGTCGAGAGAGTCCTAGAGTTGCGGGGAGGACGGCTGTCAGGGGTGGTTGCTGAATCCGCCGACAAACCATGTGTCTGGCCACCGCCGCTACTTCTGTTTCCATTGCCGGTTTGGCCATCTATAGACGTTGCCCACTGCTGCAAAGCAACCGGCATATTAAAGGCCGTCTGTCTCTGCTGCACCGCACGCCACGCCGTCGCCACAACCGACGTACTATCGCCCCATGCGTCGGCATTAGTCGCGGATGCCAGCAAGTAATGGGGGCTGCTCTTTGGCGGGGCAGGAATGTACCCGCCGCCCAGTTTGCACATGATCTCCGCCAGCCGCTGGAACACATTGATGCGCGAGTCCTCGGCGCAATCATAGTTCAAATACAGCTCCACCACAAGCTGCGGCTGTCCCAGAAGCCGGCCCAGCGTCTGCAGCACACGCCCGCGCTGGTGCAGCGATGCCGAGCTCTTGTTCTCTAGCAACGGAAGCATGATCTCTCGGAATATCACCTCCATTTCGCGCCGCAGGTATGCGCGCACATGTAGCATTGTCAGCTCGAATACCGCAAGCCCCAGGTCTAGGACCATTGCGTTGGACGATACCAGGTTGCGGCTGAGCGATAGCGATAAGTACTGTCGCATCACCGCCACCAAAGGCACAGCTACTGTTGTCGACGAAGGCTCATTGTCCTCTGCAACAACGCCATTGCCGTTTGCTTGCTCTTTATGCTGTTGCCTTGACGCTGTGCGCGCCAACTCTTCGGAAATCGCATTGTCTGGACCCTCGGTATCGCCAAACTCGTCCCCATCGGCACCTGCTACCGCCGATGCCGATTCTGCTGCTGCTCCGGCGCTCATAGGAGTCTGTATGCCTGTCGCAGCAGCAGCAGTTGCAGCAGAGCGCAAGTACACATACGAGGACGTGAAAATCGCTGTGTGCTCTGAAAGCGCCAGGCGGATCAAGTTGAGTGCCAGAGAGCGTGCGCGCAGCTGCGGCGATTTGCCATCGGCAACATGGTCGTTCGGGATCTGACGCATCGACAGTTTGCAGAGTGCACGCAAGAGAAGGAATGCGTCGCGGGTAAGGCTATCATCTGGCGAAGCTTGCTGCTGCTGCTGTCCTTCTTCGACATCAACGCCATCAGCAGGTTCTGTTGACTGAGTGTCGTCATCGTTTTCCACAGGGACGCGCGACAGAACCATGTGCACCATCTGCGTCAGCGTTCCTTGCGAAATGGTCTGGTTCGCTTGGCTACGCGTCTGCACAAACACATTGTACGCTGTGCGGATAGTGGCCAGCATCGACGACTGTCTGACAGGCAGTCGATCCGACGATAGCAGCGCAAAGAGCGCACGCACAATTTGCAGCTGTACTTGCTCAGCCGTCGTCTCGCCAACAAAACATCTGGTGACCATCTCGACTAGGCGGTCCGCCACTGACCGGAAGAATCCAGCGTACAGCAGCTCAGCTTCCATCGCCGCCTCGCGTTCAATTGTCTCTTCATCGATGGTGCGTGCAACTTTGCTTGTGCTGCTCTGGTAGTTCGACCGCAGCCTCTGCGCTACAGTCTCCGTAGTGGGCAATCCGACAACGTTGTCAAAGTAATGGAACGACACAAGCTTCTCGATGCAGTCCAGTACGATAGCCAATGTCGATGCACTGCTTTGCGCTACACACAGTATATCCAGCGCTTCCAGCACTACGTCCACGGCCGACCGGCTTAGCCAGTTGTTTTCCGCCGCCTGTGGCTGCAAAAACGGTTTGAGCGCTTGCAACGCCTTCTCTAGTGCCGCCGATGCGTCGCGCTTCTTGCCTTCCTTGGTCGCAAGAAGCTTTTCGATGGCCCCGATGATAAACACCAATCCCGGAAGCGGCTGCGTTTTTCTCTCGGTCCGATTATCAACCCCATTAGGTTGTTTCACTCTGTGATTATCGATCGCTTTCTGTTGTTCTGGATCGGGTACTTTAGCTGCCCTGGAAGTGTTGTTCGCCACAGAGGCGGCAGCAATAACAGCTTGTCGTTTATGTCCCAACGCATGAGCCACTATGCGCTGCGGGTCGCATAGCAACTGGAACTGCTCTGAAAAGGACCTCATTGCGGTGTATGCATCGTCGCTGTGCTGCAGAATTGATGAGGATGACGCTGGCAATTCGACTTCATCCACCTGTCCTGTGCTCATCTTTGGTACTATATCGCTATACCGCCCGTGTTGAAGCACTCTCCCTCTGGTGGGCTATAATTAAGAGAGTAAAGTATACAGTGGATAAAAAAAACCCCTTTTCAGACTTTCGAGATGAAGAAAAAAAAAAATAAAAAAAAAATATAAAACCAAAGTAATGAAAAATAAAAAGCAAAATATAAATCAACGCTCAATGCACAGTTCAATCACTTTTCTCAGTCTTTATTTTTACATGAAAAAATAAATGATTCTCATATTTTGATTTAACCAGGAGCATGCCTTCTGCCAATACCGTACGAGTCTCTGGGCTTACTGCCAACAAGTAGTAGGTCAGCGTCACTGTCATGGAGCTGATTCATCAGCTCATGCGGCGGCACAAACGTCTTGGGCAGTCCGCGGAGAATCTGCTCTCTTCTCCGAGACTTGTCCATCTCGTCAACGCGCTGCTGGTACTCTTGACGGTTCATCGAGTACCCGCCAGCAGCCATGCTGCTGCTTCCGAACCGCGGGATCTGGATAGGCATTGATCCTGCCAGCATTTGGCCAAGGTTGCTGTTTCCAGAAGGCAATCCCTGCTGATGGTGTGTCGAAGGCACTGCAAGCGATAGCGAGTCCCGCACCGCATGATCTCCTCCTGGCGCTCTACCGCCGTCATCGTCGTTAAAGTCTCCAAACTCATGCTCCTCGTTCTCCATGTCGTCCGAGTACTCATCCGACAGGCGGATGAGTGGTGTCTTGTGGCTGCTGCCTATTTGATTGCCAATACCGCCATCTTGGGTGGTAGGAATGTTATTGTTGCTGTTGCTTCGCGAGCCGCTGTCGTCTAAATCGTGGTCGAAAAGGTCGCCGGAGCCGCTGCTACCGATTCTAGGCCGTGACGTTGCGCCGCGTGCAGGAATTGTGGCAAACGGAATGGAACCGCCGAGTGAACCAGCAAGGCCTCTTGACGAAGGGCCACCACCACCACCGCTGCTGGAGCCCGCGGAGCCGCCCCGCAGCATCGCCGCAAGTCCCGACGATCCCCCTACGCGACCCTGCTGCGTTGGCTGTGTTGTCACAGGCGACTGCGGGTGCGTCTTGCTGATTATTTCTGCCAAAATGTTGCACTCGTTGGTTGTGCGCCGGTGGATGCGCTCCAGCTCCTCGTCTTGTGCGCGGATAAAATCACGCACACGTTCGTTCTTATCTGTTTCCTGTTTGTGCATGAACTCGGCTGACTTTTGCTGCATTGCTCGCGGAATATGTCCGCTGTGGCGCGGCTGGGCAACGTCGATATAGTCTGGTTGCAGAAGAACTCCAAACGGCTGCGAGTACTCGGGCTTTCCCATGCTTGCAAGCACTTGCTCGGGATCCTTGGTTGACTTGGGCAGATAGACGGTGGTAAACGGCGCGGGCATCTGTCTCTGGCCCGACGACGGATGGGACATGGCGGCTGGCTGCGACGCCGGCGATGGCGACTCAAAGTATGCCGCGTGCGATTTGCAGAGTAGGCAACGCACAGCGCTGATTTTTCGGTCGATGGATGAGCCAGGCACGACTTCGACAAGAGCGCTCAGCTCCTACACATTTAGGGATTAATGCACCCACAATGGAAATACAAAAGACAATCAATTAATGCCATGAAACGCTTTCACTGAACAAGCAAGGTGAATGGAACATGGTCGTGTGTAGCAAAACTCGGCTTTCCCATTGAAGAAAAGGAGCAAATAAAACAAGCGAGGCCGAGTGGGACATGTACTGAATCCCAAGGGGAGGAGGGGGGGAAGGGAAAACAAATACTCCTCTCACAACAAGCACAGAAAGAAAACTCGCTTGACTGCCCCTTGTGAAGGCCCTCTTCCCCGCGCCGCAAGAAAAGATAACCCAACATTTTCATGCTGGCAAAGGCGTTTTTAGAAAGACAGATACAGTTTATCCAGAAAACCTTATTGCCTTTATGTATTTTTCTTGGCTGGGGTTTAAACATTGTAGGGAGGAAGAAGAGGGGGGTACAGTGTGTAACCAGAAAATACTTACAATGTGAATGGCAGAGGAATCGAGTGTGCATTCGAGTACGTTTTCAATATCTTCTAGCGTCGTCCGTTCCTCGGCTGTGTCCTGCACATTCACACGAACGTTGAGACACGCACAGGCGTATATGTTTTGTGCTGCTGCCATTTCTTTTTTCCCAGATAAATGGGCAAGTGTTTTTTTTTGTCCTATCGAACAATCTTTTTATAAGAGTAGATAAAAAAATCAATAGGATAATAAGGTTAGGTTCAATAGAGGGAGAAAAAAGATCCAGTTTTTGGGCGACTAAAGCAAAGGGAAAAAAAAAGAGGGGAAAGGGAAAAGGGGAAAAAGAGAAGCAAAGTGCTGCCTATTTATCTCCTGCATGGATACTGTACAGTTTTCTCACCGCTTCTATTTGTATATGGTTTTTTTTGACAAGGTTCAAAAGTCCGTCTCTACAACCACAGCTCCCCCCCCCAACCAGCGACCGGTAGGAGGTCTGGGACGGGCCCAACAATAAGCGACTCTGTGGCACAGGTTTCCTCCCCCCCCACAATTTCCAACCCAGCAAAAAGTCTTCCCCTCCGTCTGTCTCTGTTTCCAGAATTAAACATTTTATTTTATTTTTTTGGCTCTTTCGCCACAAACAAAATCCGACTAGCTTCATTTTTAAGCTTATGCACGATGCATGTATGACTTGCGTTTGTGTGTGTGTTGTATACAGAAGGCTGCTTTGGATCCTGGAGAAAAAAAAAAGCTAGATGGGGTGGGGGGTGATGACGCCAGCACATCCATATTCAATTGGGCTTGATAGAGATCTTTTTACCCAGTGTGTTGTTGTATCTCTCACTCTTTGGGGGGAAATGCAGTAAAACGTGTGCGATGGCGCAATTTTGCACGTTGTTGAGAAAGCCTGAACACAAAGGCGAAGCCAGCTGCTGCCAAACATGCAGCCTTTTCCCAACTTTCGAAAGTCTACTGAAACGGGCACGTGGCATGAACACTATCGATGTATGGTCCCAAGACGATTTTCAATGTGCGTCACTAGGAGTCACGGCTTGATTTGCATATCCTGATTTAGCACAAGCAAGCCTGATCGATCTTTATAGCATTTTTGCAACCACGAGAGTGGAGGAGAACAAAAGACAATAAATGTACGCGATGCACGTAGAATCTCCTTCCAGAAATTCTACGGTATGTGGCACGTGCATGCCATTTTAAAGGCTAGCCCGAACGAAGAAGAACAAGCGGAAGTTGATTGCCACATTATTTTTGCAAGTTGGGCGAGAGATGTCCGAGAAAAAAAAAGGGACTGGGGCAAATACAACAGGGAGCATAGGGTCTCTAAGAAAGCAATGGGGGGGAGGCTGTTCAAAAGAAGGATCTAAAAGACAGTAGGGAATCAAAATTGGTTAGGTCGAAAGGACGAACAATATCGATACTGTAGCCTTCCCCTTTGAACGCCAAAACCTTCGAATGAAGGGCACATGTACAATCCTGTTTACAATACGAAGCGTTTGAATTGAAGAGGCTTTCCAGCTTTCCCCAAAGATGAAATAGCAAATTCTCAGAATAATAGCCTTAGGAAACATTTTTCTATTTGGGTCCTTATTTCACCTCCCTTTCTCTTTCTTTTCTTTTTTACCGCAATATTACTTTTTCCTAAACTCCTTCTATTGTATTGGTATTGAGAATTTCATGATATTTCCTAATACCGCATATTGCATGTTCATTTCCGCTCTTCTACATACGTGAGAGAAATCAGCTACCACTAACCAGACAAGTGCGGAAAATCGGTCAACATTGCATTAGCGATTAATCAGGCTACATATTTATTTTTTGCCCTTCCCCCCACGCCCCCCCACCACAGAACAAAACAAAGACCATTTGGAACTCAATGGACCCGGTGGCAGCTGCAGCAGCGGCTGCTGCCGCTGAAATAACAGGCGGTCTGCTCGTACACACTGGCCCATCCTCTGCTGCTGCCGCCGCAGGAATCAGCGTATCGAGCGGAGCACTGATGATGACAGCCTCGCCGTTTGCATCGCACTCGCCAGCCATTGGAGGAACGACAGTGCCTATTGTGCCAAACGCGTCGATTGCCCAGCAGCAGCAACAGATACATGCGTCGCTTCTCAGCGAGTTGTCAGCGGCCATGCATTTCTGTAGCTCCTGCAAAAAACGAATGCACTCTGATGCGTTTCGCCGTCGAAAGAACGGCGGATTGTACAGTACGTGTATTCTGTGTCTCGACCGCACAAAGATCCGCAAAGGCGTGCAACGCTGTCGCGGTGGTGGTGGTGGCGGTGGTGCTGTGGCTTCCACCGAGCGTCATGCATCGCCAGTAGTGTCACAGGACGCCGCCGCGCACAGCCAACAGCAGCCACAGGAAACTGGCGCCACTGTTAGTGCCTCTGATCCTGCCACCAATTCATTGTGCGCTAGACAGCAGCAAACTATGTCATCCGAATCGCCATCACAAGGTAAGTTATATTGAAAGAGAGAGGGGGGAAAGCAAGCCACAGCGCCAGCCAACAGAAAATACGTCTAATTAAAAACCTTTATCGTTTTTGTGCTATTAGCAGTTGCCGACGCTTGGGACGAGCCGCTGACGCCCTTATCGCTTGGTCGAACTCCAACGGGACATTCCGACGGCCCCTCGCTCTCTCGACGACTCCCACATACTATCACAATTACTAGCGATGAGACCGGACAGACGCTATCGGCAGCCAGCTCGTTAGCACCCGACGATCTAGGAATCATACCGCCATCTTCAGCCGCAATTCCGTGGGCCATAGGCTTAAGCCAACCGGCTAGTCGGTCA
>JANBOT010000210.1:0-12328 GCA_027575385.1 Coemansia sp. RSA 2399 | reverse complement strand
CCACCAGATATTGTCTGGAACAAACCCCGGCACCGCATTAACTGGACGTCGCTCTCAAACGCCGTTTACTACAACCTGGTGGAATCTCTGGTGCTTGAGACAGTAGAACCGATCTATTCGAGAACAAGAGCGAATATCAAGGCTGCCGACGTACTTGCCATGGACATCACCACCGCAATCGTGGACTATACCAGCGCATTCATCGCCTACGAAGAGTCATACCGATGCGTTCTTTTTGCGCAGGCCGACACATTCCGGCGAAAGTCGCTTTTGCGCAATGCCTTTTCGCGCTGGAGCATGGAGTCTGCAATGATCCAGCAGGACAAGATCCTCCAACAGCAGTATTTAGACGACCTGCACGACCTTATTGACACCGAATATATGGTCGGGCATCAGCATCGCGTCCGTTCAGAGACGGGCGGCAATCTTGACGCCTTTGCAAATACCATTGATTCGCAGCTGGGACTGCTTCCAGCACGCGGCCGTGGCCTATCGACCGGATTTGGTCAGTCACCAAAATACGCAGAGGTGCGTGAGAACGACACTATGCCAGCGGGCTTTTGGGACTCTGACCAAATGGGTCGCGAGGGATTCGAGTCCCTTTGCAAGGCACTTAGGAGATACGGAGTCCCTGCGTTCCAGCTGTCGGTGGCTCTCTTCCATACACAGCCCGAGTCCGTATTGCATTCGTGGCTCTGGTGGCAGATCGATCCGTCTAGTATTTCGCAGACGAGTGAGGACAACGAGAGTTCTCGGTGGGTCGTGTATTCAAACAACGGGCAGACGATGACGTTCAGGGAATACGGTATGGATAGCGATGACCAGCCGTTGTCGGCGCAGATTGTGCTTCTGTCGCCTGAACCGCTCGAGGCAAGGCACCTTGGCGGCGCAGTCTTGGGCTATTCCAGACTAGAAGACATGATATCCAACTGTGTAGAGAGTGCTCTTGAGCTTGCAAGGACGCGAGCAAACAACAACGACAATGGTAGACATGCGTCGATGCCACTGTTGTTTATATTCTGGTACACCGATTCTAGGGTCAAAAGATCGGTTCGGAGAATGGTGGAGAGCATAGCAGGCGCTAGTGGCATTCCATCGTTTGTCTCGATCAATGTTTTGGCGCTGGATATAGCGAACTCCAAGAAGCAGCTTGCCGCGGGCATGAAGTGGATGTACAAGCACCTGTACCAGTCGCTTAGGAGCTCTTTCGTGCGAGTGCCCCGTGCATACGCTGTGGTTTGCGATACGATGGTCCAGTCGCTCCGGCGGATGCGCAACTGCATTATCGGCCTTTTAAAATGCTGGCCCAGCGACACACCCGAGGCGTTTTCCGTTTTCAACGATGTCGTCAGCGTTGCCAATGCGTTTATAGAGATCTTCAACACCAACGTATTTGTCTCGCCCAAATGCCCCCGCGTCTGCAAATACCCCCATTTGACTGACAGCCAGACGCTCAGCACTGCTTACTTTGGGCAGCGCATGCATAGCAGCAGCGGCGGCAGCAGCAGCAGCGGCGGCGGCGTCGATGGTCTGGCGATGCTTGCCACAAACCTGGTTGTCGGTGCGGCTGTGGATGAGATTCTCTGCAGTGACACCGTGTACGGAAGCGACGGCACAATGCTTCCGACGCTGGGTGCGTACATGCGCGCCTTCGAGGTTGTAGTCAAGAACCAGCTGGATATGCTCCAGCAGTCGCTTCCTGCAGACATCTACGCCGACAAGCAAGCGGTGGCTGCCGCTACCAAGCAGGCGGTCCAGATGTCGGGCCAGCTTGTTGAGCATGCGGCGCGCTTGTGCCAGCAGAGCAACGCGGGGGGCGGTGTGTACCAGGATCCGTTCATGACTCCGAGACCCAAGCGCTCATTGAGTCTGGCGTTTAGCAATGGCTCGCCGCCGTTGTCACTCTTCTCTGCGGCCTTTGATGCAGAGGATACGCCCGAAAGCACCGCACAGTCAGTCGTGTCCATGTCCACGCAGTCGACGACCGTCAAGCGGCAACGAGCATCGCCTTCGTTCAATCTGTCCAGGCTGCAGGGCGCTATAGCGCGCGCAAGCAGGCATTTGAAATAAAATTTGATTTTGTTTGTGGACTTTCGCTCGTTTTTTTTTGGTACACCTTTGAAAATGCAACGTTTATGACGAGATGCCAGGGAGGATTGCTCGTTTGATCATCGAGCTCCACAGCCCAGATCCCGAAGCAACGGTTATGTGGTAGGGGAATGGGTTTCCCTTGGGACTTGCAATGAGCGGGATGTGGTCCTTGTGCTGGTCGACCTGCTGGATCACCGAGAAGATTGTCTGTTTAGCCTGGTCCTGCGCGCTGGCATGCATTTGGTTGAGCTCCCGCTCTGTTCTGGCGATCCTGGAGTGGATGTTGATTGACCACTCCTCCCAGCATATCTCCTCCTCGGACTTGCTGAACCATGCCTTCCGCGGCTTTGTCTCTGTAAAATACAACGACATCTGCGACTTTGTTTCGCCCGTAGCCGATATTGTCTGCATCAGCTCCTCGACCTTCTCGTCGACTGTGCGAAGGACGTCGGCGTTGTCCACCGATGCATATGTGACCACGGCCAGGATGCAGTTGCTTTTGGGCGTGACATTTCCAAAGTAGCGGTGGAATATAATCGTGTGCAGCACGGCTTTGACGACGTCGTGGACAAAGCTGCGTTCCAGGACCAGTGTTTGCGTTATGACCTTGCGCTCCATCTGGCAAAGTGGGAGGGGGTTAACTACCGGCTTGGCTTTTGAATATGTGCTGCTTTGGATTAATTATTGATATCAGATGCGTAATATGTTTGACGACGACATTCCACACATAAATTATTCTATCTTAAAGTTAAAAAGAAAAGCCACGAATTTGGCGGGTGAAAGAGGGCTAGATGTGCAGTCGATGTCGTGTGAACGGGCGTATGGGGGAATGTCAGGTGCTGACTCCGAGACTGTACATGTCAACGGTAGTATTTGCTTGGCTTGCAACTGAAGCGGAATCCGCCAAGCATTCCAGCCGTGAAGTCGCATTATATTGTGTATGTACATGTTACAACAGGAAGTCTGTAAAAGTAGAAGCAAATGACTACCATGAGAGGAGAGACAAGGAGGGCTCGCAAATAGAAAAAAGGAGGAGCGATTAGGCGACCTGGGCAGTAAGCTGCGAAGATGAAGCTTGCTCCTGCTTCTTCTTGGCCAGGAAGGCCGCACGCATGGCAAAGTAGTCCTTGTGCAAGCCGCACTCTGTCTTCTGCTGGCCAGCCCAGCGACCAGCACGCTCGTCCTCGTTCTCGCCAACGGGGCGGGTGCTGTGGTAGTCGCCAACAGACTTGTATCCTTGGTCAAGCAGGGCGTTGTAGGGGACTTCGTTGGCGCGGATGTACGTCCATACCTGCTGGAAAGACCAGTTGGCAAGCGGGTTGATCTTGACAAGCCCCGTACCCTTCTCGATCTCGACTATTTGCATGCTGGCGCGGTCGCCCTTCTGGCTCCGGCGGCGCCCGGTAATGACGGCGCTTGCGTTGAGCTGCTCGTATGCCCTGCGCGCAGGCTCGACCTTGACCGAGTAGTCGTAGACCACGTCATCGCGCTTCCACAGCTCGTCGCCGAACTTTGCCACAAAGTCATTGCGCGTCTCGCAGTCCTCGGGCTTGAACACGTGGAGCTCGAAGCCGTAGCGCTCTTGGCTGCGCCGCGCAAGATCCAGCGTCTCGTCAAAGTTGTGCAGCGTGTCTACGAAGATGACGGGCACCGAGAAGCCCTGTGCGTGGATGATGTCGGTGATGACGCAGCCGGAGGGGCCAAACGCGGTCTCTTGGACGAGGCCTCCAAAGGTGATGGAGGCCCATTCGAGGATCTGCTGTGGCTCCATGGCGGCCAGCTTGTCGTTGATGTGCTTGAGCTGGCTCTCGTCGAACTGCAGCACGGGTGCGGATACAGATGGCATTATATTTGTTCTATTAGCTGGGGGGGGGCTTTCGTTTGCAATTAAGAGGCGTCTGGAGTTTTGACGGCAGGTATGTAGAGAATGTTAAAAAAAATACAGAGTATGTTTTGCTGATGTTAAATACGAAGAATATAACAGCGCCGAGCCAGCGTTTTTTATACGCAGATCACAGAGTAACAAGAATGACTGCGTTTTCTCAGACCCACTCATCCATTTGTCATCCAGATAGGTGCTGCCTTTTGTCCACAACGGTGGTCGAGAAGCAAGCGTGTATTTGTAATTTGCAAGCCGAAATGCCGCTCACTGCTCTATATTGCTCTATTTGGCAGGCGAATGGCATTTTGGGGGGAGGGGAGTGCTGATTTCAATGTTACCATCGTTGAGAACGATTGCGACATTTGGCTTGCGCGATCCCTGCGTGCTGCAATTGGTCCTCCTTTACATTGGGTGGAGCGCCTCTCATTTGCACACAAGTCGATCCTCGCAACAAAAAAAAGTCAAAGTGAGAGCCTTTGGCGCTTGACAAAAGGCGGTTCAAGCTGCGAATCGGCGCTGAATCCCTCTGAGCACTCAGGAAGTGTGATTTTTCACTGCATTAAAAGCTCAGGGCGGCTCGATGTTTCAAATCAAATGCTGGTACCATTTTGGCCATGCAAGTGCGGAGATGACTGCGAGATTATCTCTGTCGCTGGAAAAAAAAAACCCTTGAACTCAAAATGGATGTGAACTCCACCTCAACTCTTTTTTTTTTCTTTCTTCGACTACCAAGCTGGAACCATTGCCGCCATTGCATGCGTGCGGCGATATCGAGGAAAGTTTGGCTGGCCCAGCCGGTCTGCCCGGGCGTTTTTCGTTGTTGCAACAAGAAAAAGTAAAACAAGAAAGCCGGGAGGATCGAGGCCTGCTGTCTGATAAATAAGCTGCTTGGCTGGACCTTTTTCAATTCTCTCATCTTATATTTTTTTATCTTTGACATCGCCCCTGCCCGTGAGTGCGCTTTTTTTTTATCTCGCTCTCTCTACTTCTCTTATCTGCCGTTACGGCTAGAGTTATTCAACTTGTCTATAATATACTGTGAATATAGTCTTTTCTTTTTGACCCACCACCAGAAACAAAGCTGCCTATTGACATAATGTCCACATCGCCGCTTCGTACCACTACGCTGCAAGCGCCGTCGACAGCGGCCGCAGTGGCATTCGCCGCCGTCGCAACGCTAGAAACCACCACCGCAATAGTCGCCACCACAGGCGTTCTAGCCGATGCCGTGGACTTTATCAAGAGCGCCGATACCAAAGCCGACGCCAGCCGCGTCGTTGCCTTGACCCAGCCGTCCGAGATCGCTTCGCTTGTTTCTGCAACCAAGGGCGCTCCCATCAACGTTATTGTCCCATCAGTTGCGCTTCTTGGTCTGATCCCAACGCTGCGCGATTTCGCCCGGCAAAGGGCGCCAGTGGCGATCCACGTTCCTGTTGGCTCGGCCGCCCAGGTCAGCGAGGTTCTGGCTGTGCGCGACTCTGGCTGTGCGCTGATCCGCTCGACGTCTGCGCAAAGTGCTGTTGATTATGCTGTTGGCTCAGCCCTGGCGTCGCAGAAGCTCGGACTACCTGTGATCCACTGCTTCGAGCAAGCGCTATCTCAGGAGGCTGTTGATGTGCTAGCCTATGCGCCTGTGTCCGGGCAGTCGCAGGTTAGCGACTTTTTGCAAGCCGCGAGCGCCAGCCAAGACGGGGACGCAGAGGACAAGCCAAGCGAATCGGCCACAGACGCGGCACATAGGGTGTTCGCACAGGCACTTACACTCGTTGACGGAAACGAGAGCTCTACAGTCTCGTACACGGGTGCGGCCGACGCCTCGCTGGTCTATGTGACCTTTGGATCACCTCTGAATGTTGCTGGGGCTGTGCAAGTCAGCCTTATCCGTCCGTTCAGCGCCGCTGCGCTGATTGCAGCGCTCCCAAAGACCGCAACCCGCGTGGTTGCGCTAGAGCAGGTCACACAGCAGCCGACTCCCTGGGGCCCATTGCTGTTCGATCTTGCCACTGTGCTCAATTCGGTCGAGTGGGCGGCACAAACAGACCGCCCACGCCCCGTTCTCCTCAACGCAGTGACTACTGCGCCGCTTGCCTTGTTCTCGGCCGACAAGCTAGCGCTGGTCACCGCCCATGCAACAACGTTTGACTCGCCTGCGCACTTCGATCCAGCCGTTGTGGCTGGTATTGCTTCACTTGAGGAGGCAGACGACATCGACGCTACTTCGGCAGCAGCAGCGCTTACCGAGCTGTCGCTGGAGGAGCAGCAGAAGCGCGTAGAGAAGATCCCGTACGGGCAGCTGCTGCGGGATGTGTTCAAGCAGCGGCTCAATGTGGCCAACGCGGCCGAGGCAACGACGATCTGGGGCGATTCGGCAAAGACAGAGACCAATCCGGAATTTGGGTTTGGGCAGCTAGCGTCGTTCGAGAAGGAGCGCGGGCGCCTGGTGCTTGCAGTCACGGATGTCCTGCGGACGGTAAGCGTCCCTCTATCAAAGGAGCTGCATGCGGAGCTGAGCAAGTGGCTCAACGGCAGGGACGACCCGGCGGTTGCGACAGCCGAGGCGGCCGAGCGGATCGCGGGGCTCCTTGCAGCCGAGAAGGACGACAGCAGCGGGCTCGACGCAATCCACAGGCTGTGCGGGTTCTTTGCCAGCCGCTCCAGCTGGCTGGTGGGAGCCGACGAGTGGGCGTACGACATTGGCAGCAGCGGCGTGCACCACGTGATCGCCAGCGGGCTCAACGTCAACATGCTTGTGCTTGACACCGCGCAGTACCCGTTTGCGGCGTCCAGCAAGGGCAAGCAGCGCAAGAAGGACATTGGGCTGTACGCAATGAACTACGGCACCACGTATGTGGCATCTGTGGCGGTCTACGCGTCGTACACGCAGGTGTTGCAGGCGCTGGTGGAGGCCGACGCGTTCCCGGGGCCCTCGGTGGTTGTGGCCTATCTCCCGCACAGCGACGGCGTCTTCAGCGCAAACTACTCCCCCATCGATGTGCTCAAGCAGTCCAAGCTTGCCGTCGACACTGGCGCATGGCCGCTGTACCGCTGGAACCCCAGCCTCGTCGATGCGCAGCAGCGCTTCCAACTGGATTCCGAGAAGCTGCTGCGCTCCGTGCAGGGCTTCCTGGACCGCGACAACGTGCTTGCGGCCATCGGAGCCCCCAATCCCGAGTTCAGCGGCGAGCTCGGGGCGGCGGTAGAGAAGAAGACCGGCGACCGCCTGGCGCGCAAGGCACGCGGCGACCTAGACAACTTGCTAGGCGGTCTGGGCGGACCACCGCTACTTGTTCTGTTTGCGTCAGACAACGGCAACGCCGAGGAAGTTGCGCGGCGAGTTGCGCGGCAAGGCAAGCGCCGCGGAATGGACGTGCGGTGCCTCAGCATGGACGAGTTCGAGGTGGATGAGCTGCCGTTCGAAAAGACTGTCGTTGTTTCGGTGTCAACAGCCGGACAGGGCGAGATCCCGACCAATGGCCGCGAGTTCCTCAAGAGTCTGCAATCAGCCAGCATCAACCTCAATGAGACAAGCTTTGCGGTGATCGGGCTTGGCGACAGCCACTACTGGCCGCGCGAGGAGGATGCGATCTTCTATAACAAGCCTGCGCGCGACATCGACCGCAAGCTGGCGGAACTCGGCGGCAAGCGCGTCGCTGACATTGGGTTAGGCGACGATCAGGACGCCGACGGGTGGGAGACCGGGTATGCGGACTTTGAGCAGCGGCTGTGGGCGGCGCTGAACATTGACGTTGTAGCCGGAGGCGCGGAAGAGGAGGAGGAGCACAAGCGCACCGACGAGGAGAACAAGGTCATCAGCAACTACCTGCGCGGCACCATTACGCAGGCGCTGGGCGACAGCTCGTGCGGATCCGTCGACGAGTGGGACGGCAAGATACTCAAGTTCCACGGCACATACATGCAGGACGACCGCGACCTGCGCCCTGAGCGCCTTGCGCGCGGCGAGGAGAAGGCGTTCTCGTTTATGATCCGCGTACGGCTTCCCGGCGGCGTTGCCACGCCGGCGCAGTGGCTGGCGATGGACCAGCTGGCGGACGAGTATGGCAACCACACCATGAAGATCACTACGCGCCAGACCTTCCAGCTCCACGGCGTGCTCAAGCGCAACCTGCGCGAGACCATGCGTGGCATCAACCGCGCGCTAATGGACACTATTGCCGCCTGTGGCGACGTCAACCGCAACGTCGTGGCATCCGCCAACCCGCAGCAAGCGCATCTGCAGCCAGAAATCGCCAAGCTGGCTGCTGACATCTCGTCGCATCTGCTGCCCAGCACATCCGCCTACCACGAGATCTGGCTGGATGACAAGCTGGTTGCTGGATCCGCGGAGCAAACCAGTGCTGTCGAGGACCACGAGCCGCTTTACGGCCAGGCCTATCTGCCGCTCAAGTTCAAGATCGCCATCGCCATTCCACCCGAGAACGACGTCGATGTTGTTGCCTACGACCTCGGCTACGTCGCCATCCTCGACGATGCGCAGCAGAGCATCCTGGGCTACAACGTGATGATCGGCGGCGGCATGGGAATGACGCACAACAACAAGAAGACTTACCCGCGTCTGGCCACCTGCCTGGGCTACGTCCCTAAGGACCGCGCCGTCATCGTCGCTGAGAAGGTCATGCTTGTGCAGCGCGACCATGGCGATCGTACCAACCGCAAGCACGCACGCATGAAGTACACCGTCGACGACCACGGCATGGAGTGGTGGCGCCAGCAGGTTGAGCTCCGCCTCGGCTTCAGTCTTGAGGATCCGCGCCCCTACAGCTTTGCACGCAACGGCGATCGCTATGGCTGGGTCAAGTCAACGCCTGGCTACAACAACTTCACGATGTTTGTCCAGAACGGCCGCATTGCTGATCTGCCTGGCAATCCGCTCAAGGCCGCGCTAGTCGAGGTCGCCAAGGCCCACAAGGGCAACTTCAGGCTTACGTGCAATGCCCATCTGATTGTTGCCGACGTCAAAGACGAGGATGTGCCAGCCATGAGTGCCCTTTTAGCCAAGCACCGCCTCGACAACCTCGACTACAGCGCCCTGCGCCTGCACTCCATGGCCTGTGCCGCTCTCCCGACCTGTGGCCGGGCCATCGCCGAATCCGAGCGCTACCTGCCGCGCCTGATCGATCTCCTGGACTCTATCCTCGATGACGCCGGTCTGCGCCATGACGCCATTGTCATTCGCATGACTGGCTGCCCCAATGGCTGCGCTCGCCCTTACAACGCCGAGATCGCCTTTGTTGGCAAAGCTCCCGGCGCATACAACCTCTATCTCGGCGGCAGTCACAGCGGCGAGCGCCTCAACAAGATCTTCCGCGAGACCCTCACCGAGGAGCAGATCCTCGAGGTCCTGGCCCCCATCATCAAGCAGTATGCACTGGAGCGCGACGATGGCGAGCACTTTGGCGACTTTGTCATCCGCAAGGGCATCATCAAGGAGACGCGTGAAGGCATGGACTTCCACAATCTCTAGATCCTTGCAGCTAGCTTTATTCTCTTTTTAACCTTTTACTTCACCTACTGTTATGAAAGATGTTATAAACACAAAAAGGAAATGTAAACGAAGATGATGTAGGCAAAGGAAAAAGAAGCAGAATAGATAGTGCCGATGCTAGCTTGCAAACCCCCCCTATAGTCCAGAGCGTGGATAATAACAGATCCAGATCATCAATGGTCTGTACCTGTGTGTGTTTTGAATCTTTCGCTCTTTTTTTTGGAGGCGGAGGGGGGAAGTTACATCTGTCAATTTCCTAATGCAAGAGAAAGCGACGGCATTGCAAGCACTAGCATCAGTTCATCCTGCTCTTGAAAAGGGGGAGAGGAGGGAGGAGAGAAAGAGGCTCGAGTGGATTTCAGGCCGACATGTCGCCAATGTCCATCTCGCCACCATTGCTGCCAAACGAGCTAAGCGAGCTTATTTCGTCATCTTCGTCGCAGCTAATATTGTTGTCCTCCTCCTCCTCCTCCTCATCGTCATCGCTGCAGCTGCTGTCCTTTTTGCTGTCCACGCCCTTCGATCCACTCCTCTTTTTCGACGCATACCGCAGCACATACTCCTTGACCTTTGTCTCATACGCAGACGAGTCCCGCATCATCAACGCCGCTGCCTCGCCGTTGAGCGGGTCCGTTGGGTTCGGGTACCGAAGCAGCTGTGGCACAAACGACTCCACTATGTTTAGCAAATCAAACATCGGGCTCCACGACTGGTTTATCACGTCAAGGCACACAGAGCCGCTAAGCTCGTCAATGTTTGGGTGGAATATCTTGTTTGCAAACCCAATCGATGGCGATTTGTACGGGTACTGGTCAGGGAGTTCCACATGAATCCTCCACTCGCCGCCCGCAAACGGTGCTACAGCAGGGATCAAAATGAAACATTCAAGGGGGGAAAGTGCCGAGATTAGCCAGGCTTTGAGGCAATACGCGATAAACCGCTTAAATTAAAATCCAAAAAAGCAAGTAACAGGGAATTGAACATTGCTCCCCTCTTGTGCAGTAAACGCGCAATGTATCGAGTGGGGAGAGAGGGAAAAAAAAAGCAGCAGCGTAGAAACAACATCCCCCGAATAGCACATTACTATAGCCCATGCTCAAAGCGCCGCCTTGTCAAGAGGTATTCGTGGCTAGACAAAATCGGCATTGGCTTGACAAGCTCCGAGGATTGGGGGAAGAGAGGTAATGAAACGCCAGCAGAAATAATGACTGTGCAAAATGTCAATGGGCGGATATGCTTTGTGACAATCCACTATTGCCATCGTATGCAAGTTATCCACAGCGTCAAGGGATAAAACTTTCTGAAAGGAAACAAACACAAGGAGAAATGGCGAAAGTGATTACAACACAAGCAGCACAATCTAGGCTTGCTTGTCTGGATTTCTTGTCTCACTGCAGCCTTTTGTGTTATCTAGAGGATGCCCCCCCCCAAGCGGCAGCAACATCCGACCCCTCTTCCTTTGTAAAACGCAGTGCCATTGTCACCAACTGATACGTGCGTGGAAAGGGAATGAAAGGTGCAGCATTGCGGCAGTGAAACAAGCAGGGAAAAATGAACGAATACTTACTGTCATCGGGCCCAACGAAACAAATGTAAAACTCTTGCATGTTATCATTGACAAGCTCCACCTCATAGTCGCTCATGAGCCTAAAAGAGCACCGGTCACAAAAAAAAAGACACTTGTTAGTATCAACGTGGGGTTACAAGCCGAATGTAGCTATCTCCACTCGCAAATGGAATCTTCTCCGTTGGCTGCATTTGCGCAAATGCAGGTGCACAGGCTGCAAAGTACTTACAGCTTCATGACATCGGTCTCGATTCTCCTTCTAGGCGACGACATTGTCTCAATTCACCTGCGATAGTCTCGGTTTGTCTCTGGTTTAAGGAAGAGCTGTGTGCAGCAAAATTATAATAGGGCGAATAATACAATAGTCGATGATAATAATGATAACCGTCTGTTGAAGGCAGGATAGAAAAAGTACAAGAAAAGAAGCGTTGGAATAGCAGGCTAGAGAATATATATTGGTGGCTTCGAGAGAAAGAGAAAAGATATGAAAACAAGCACGATGCTTCGATGCCTCTCGCCCTGTTTATTTCCCTCCCACACAGGCACCCAATCGACCAGTCACGCGCAGCATGCTCACGTGAATCTAGGCTTATTCGCCACCTTTTTCCGCTGCTTCTGTTTTCCCGTCAAGATGATTCATCGTTTGTCACGCCCGCAGTGCGATGTTATATCCTTTGACTTTGTTGTTGTCAAGCAAGCATGAGGAGAGGGATCAAAGATGCCTGCAACGCTTTAATGAACGGAGCAAAAAGTCACTTGTTCCTCGAAAAGAGTCAGGAGGGGGGGGGAGAAAAGCCCATTCACGCTATAGCGACAAAATACTTTTCTTAATCCCTGGCCGCTGCAAACCCCGAGATCTGAGCATGCTTTGGCAGGCAAGTCTCCATTGCGATATGTGTATTTGCCATTGTTGAATTATCTACTAAACATCCTGACATTATTTCTGCTTGTTTTCATCTGACAACGTCTACAAACACATCGGCTGGAACGAACGCTCTCTCTCCCTTCACTACTGGATCACGCACACCCAAAGCACCCGCTTTCTCGCTGTCTCGGCTATTCAAATGTCACTAAAGCCCGATCTTGTCACTGTCGTGACAGTTAGCAGAAAACATCGGACGTGAATAGTGAAAACCCATCGCCTCTTTGATCGCAGTCGATTGCGTCCGAAAAACCAGCTCTGTATACGCATTGCTGTTTATCTTTGCTGAGAGACGGCCGTAGCTCCGAGTCTGCGCGCAAGCCGTACTCGGGGGAATGCGGCGATGGCCACAAAGCCATTGTT
>JANBOT010000021.1:0-35245 GCA_027575385.1 Coemansia sp. RSA 2399 | reverse complement strand
AACAGCAACAGCAACAGCAACAGCAGCAGTGATGCGACAGGCCCATGCCTGATTGACCTTGTTGACACGTTCAATGTCCCAGAGCGTCCCGTTGACAAGCCATTTAGACTAGCTGTCACAGACTTTTTCAGAAGCGGAATCGCCGGCAGTGCAAACAGCGTAAGCGTCAGCGGCCGCATTGCTCAAGGAAACGTGCAGATCGGCGAGCATGTTGTGCTCGTTCCAGGAGGCGAGCGTGGGATAGTCAAGGCCATCGATATTGACTTTGTATCAGAGGAGTGGGCTGTGGCTGGAGACTCTGTGGTTCTTATGATCCAGGACGTTGACATCCAGAACCTATCCATCGGATCCGTTGTGTGTAGCAGCCTGAATCCCCCGATCCAAGCAGCTCTCCGCTTCGAGGCCCAGCTAGTTATTTTTGATCCGCCAGTGCCAATCACAAACGGGTTCCCTGCCCTTCTGCACATCCAGAGCCTCAATGTACCTGCCACCGTGGACAAGATCATTGAAGTGGTTGACCAGCGAACCGGCGAAGTAACCAAGCGCAGGCCACGCCACATCCGCAAGGGCGCCACCGCGCGCGTGGAGATCATATCAGAGACGCCTGTCTGTTTGGAGCTGTTCAAGGATTCGAAAGAACTCGGACGTATTATGCTTCGCAAGAACGGCGAAACGATAGCAGCAGGGATAGTGACAGCTCTGTTTTCCAAGTAAATCAATTATGTTTTATCGATTGGCAGGTATCGAAATTGAATGTTCTGAAGAATGCGTAAAAACAAACACACACGTGTCATTTCATGGCAGTTTCTGGATCAGTGGGTCCAAAAAGTTGTTGCCGTTTATGATCTGCGTTGTCGCGACAATGTACCGATGGTTGTGTTGCTGTGAAAGCAGCCGAAGTGCTGCGATCTCGGTAGACGTGCATCCACCAAGGAACACCACAAGTGTCGCAGGAGCCTTCTCGCCCAGCCGCTTTACCATCTCGTCAGCGATTGCAGCATCGGCATCGCGGTCGCCTGGCGACTGAACGATGTCAACTGTTTCGCCCGGAACCTCAGAAAGAACATCGTCCCAACCTCCCCACCCACTCTTCACGCCGCCCATGTTCTGACCATCGCGTTGAGCTGGTCGCGATCTGCTGTCGCCCAGCGGACGCAGTAGTGCCGCATATCGGCTTGACGAGCCAGTGGTGTACACTGCAGGGTCGCGCACAAGACACTGCAAAAGCCGGATCGATAGTGGCGCATAGCCAGAGTACACAAACGAAATGTCATCGGGATCATTCTCCCGCACGTCGCTGACCACGAGATTCAGTGTTTTGCGAAGGAAGCTTAGCTGGTTGGTATGCACCGGATTGCGAGGTTTTGTTGATGGTACAATGGAATTAAGGAGGCCCGATGCCGACGACTCGCTTGTTTGGTTTGCACTGGCCACACGCTGAGTCGATGATGGTGGCGATAGAAGCCCAACCTTACACAGATTGTCGATGGTGATCGAGTGGTGGTATCCAAATCCAGCAATGATCTCCTCGTACCAGGATTCAAAGGTATTCTGCTTAAAATGCGAGCCACGCCACAACGAGTACAGACACAAGAGACGCAGCACCTTGTGTATGGAATTCGGGTTTGAGGTTGGAGGTGTCTGGCCCTTAAGCTCGCCACCGACGCCAGGAACAGGCGCCTGCAGATCAGCCAGCGCAAAGAGCTTGTCAAAGTAGGCCAGCTGCTCTCGAGCCAGATCACCGCCGCCAACCAGGGTTTGCTCGATGTCAAGCATAGCGCCAAAGTCGTCCGACTGCGTGCGTTTCAATACCGTCTCCGCTAGCGAAACATGGGTCTTGAGGGACTGGTGCTCCGATTGAAGCCCTCCAAGCTTCCCAACAAAGCTACGGATTTCTTGCACAGTTTTGGCCTTGTGGCGGCTCTCGTATGAATCCTGAAGCTGGCGCGATATCTTGCTCAGCATGTTCCCGACAGCAGAAAAGTTCATACCGCGGACTATGCGATATATTCCATCGCTGTTGTTCAGCGTGATGCGCCTTTTCTTTGCAGACGCGTGTGCATTCGATCCGGAAGCGCTGGCTCCGCTCTGTGTCGTGCTTGCGCTGGTATTGCTTCCAAGGGTGAGCGATCCATCGCTGATGCCGAATACTTCGCTGAGAAGACCCTCATACGTGAGCTGTGTTAGAAGTGGCGTCGTGAGATCGACTGCCCGATCCATGATCACAACAGAGTCGAACGTGCTCGAAATTGCCAACGCATTGCTTGCGTTGCCACCGCTTAGACCGGTGGACATGAGCTCTAGGCGCATGCGAGTCAGACTGTCCGCCAATATCTGGGCAAAGTCTCCCTTGCCTACAATCCGCGGGAAAAAGCCAAACAGGCCCTGCAACCGCATAAGAGCGCGCGCTGTGTACTGGACAGAAGAGAAATCGCCATCAAGGTAGAGCTCCTTAAAAGTAGATGGCAGTTCAAGCGAAAGCACATCGTCTTCCAGAGGTATAAAGTCCATATGGTACTCGCCAAGGGTGATGTCGCCAAGAACGCCTTCCTCTTCTAAAACACGCTCGCAGAGAAGGGTGCGTCGTGGAACAAGCTGAAGAGAGTACTCCTTTGCTGAGTCGCCAGTGCCCTGTAGACTGGCCTTCACCTGCTCTGCTATAATCCTCATTTTCTGTACGTGTGGCAGGGTAAAATAAAACACACCCTTTGTCGTCCCCGTATCCAGCGGGCCCGCTTCAAGCAGAAATATCTTTTCGACGCCATGCTCCTTCAGTACGCTAAAGTCCACAATTATGCTCAGTGCTCCAGATACCTCCTTGTCCAGAACCAGAGCCTTGGAACCGCGAATCTACAGTGTAAAAGTAAGCTGGCTAAGAGTTGAGAATACGCATCCGCCCATGGTCAGCTTTTTTATTTTTGTGTGCGTACAAATGAACGCTACATACGGTTTCCAGAATTGCTACGAGCTCATCGCGAAGTATCTCCTTCAGCTGTAGCAGGTTGGGCTCACTTGTTGGCTCGGAGGAAGACCCTTCCGTCGTCTGCATTCTTACTATAAAAAATGAATGTAAATTACGTATATAAGCGTTTCAAAAGGAAAAAGAGAAGAAAAGAAAACAAAGGGAGGAGGGATTACAATTGCTCTTACCCGTAAATCGAGGGCATAACGAGTCGAACTGAAAGCTCTGGAGGTGATTTTTGAGGTAGAACGCTGACGGTGACTTTGCTGAAGATTTGGATCCTTTGAGTGAGTCGCTCGCTTGTCCTCTTATGTCCAAAATGAACCGCTCCATGACCATTGTCGTCAATGACTAATGCCGTAAGCCTGTCCGAAAGACTTGCCACCGGATCAGACGGGGCATCCTCCAACGTATTCCTCCTGTGCCTAGGCACGCCTGCTTCCCAAACCAGGGTTACAGACGCCGCGTCCACAGTCCACAGATGAAGCTTCCAGTCGCGTGCATCGATGGATAGAATTTGATTCTTCCGATCGGCAAGACGGTCCATGTAGATTGTGCCGTCTATTCCAAAGGAAGGAAGAGCGACAATGAACTTCTCTGGAGTGATCTTTGTAACGACGCCAACAGAAATGACACCAGGCGTGACGACCTTTTTGGACATTGACGTCAGATAATGAACCAAGTAAAGACTGGAGCTGGCATCCTGGGCCTTTTTGGCAGCATCTTTGCGTAGATTGCATTGATGTGCAATCTCTGCAATGGTCCCAGGCTTGGGCACCAGCAGCGATTGCGCAACCTTTGCGCCTACCGTAAGAGATCCTTCTGAAGGCGCCCTTGGGAAAAACGGCGAGTAGTATTGCGGCAACAGTGCGTGATCGCCTATAACGTGGTTTCCAAATAGCGCTAGCGAGGCTTCCAGAGTCCGGTGCACAATGATATCGGCGTATCGACGGATGGGGCTTGTAAAATGAGTGTAAAGCGGGATGTTTAGCGCGTAGTGTTTATATCCGGCCTTGTCCTTGATCGAATGTGTGGAGAAATACAGTGCGCGCTGCATCGGGCCAGTTAGCATCTCCTCAACCGTAAATCGGACGTCTGGGTCGGTGACTTTGCTGAGGGATTTCTGAAGATCGCCCGACGACTCGGACGATAAGTATACGCCGGATGCCTCAAGCTGCTTGCATACCTCATTCAGCCTGCGTGTAAGTGGTGGTGAATGGCGGCGCAGCAGCGATGCATCAGGAAAGGTCGCCTCGATGCGAGCAGCAACACTCGTATTTGCTAACAGCATGAATTCCTCAATCAAGCGGTTGCTGTCCTTTATCGCATAAGGACAACAGTCGATCGGCACTCCGGAACCGTCCAGCTCAAAGCTGAGCTTGACACTGCTAAGCGAAAGCGCCCCGTCTTCAAAGCGGCGCTGGCGCATAATCTTTGACAGTTTGTAAAACCACGCGATGCTTGACTCGATCTGCGCCTTGCGGCTAGAGCTGGCTGGAACAGTCTTTCCTTTGGAGAATTCGTAGCACGAGACAGTGTCAGAAAGATGGTTTCCGTCAATGACATTCTGCGCATCGTCGTACGCGAGCTTGCAGGCAGAGTTTATGATTGTGCGTCCAAACCAGGTAGACTGAACAGTGGCAGTCGTGGGATCCATTTCCCACATCACCGAAAAGGCAAGCCTGTCAACACCAGGGTTAAGGCTGCACAGATCTTCGCACAACATAGATGGAAGCATGGGATACGCGCGCTGGACCATGTATGTCGTGGTTGCGCGCTGGCGTGCCTGGATATCCAGCGCAGTGTTTGGCCGGACAAAAAACGACACATCTGCTATGTGGACTCCTACAAGCATGTTTCCGTTTGGAAGCCTTGTGCAGCTTACTGCATCGTCGAGGTCGCGAGCGGTGGGCGGGTCAATGGTAAAGATGCAGCTCTTGCGCAGGTCTGTCCTGCACCCCAACTCTCTGCGTGGCACTTCCCATGGCGAGGATGGCAGGCACTGAAGAACGCTCGGCGTAAACGGATCCGTGCAAACGCCGTTTTCTTCTAAAATAATACGCGTTTCTATGTCAAGAGCACCGCGTTCGCCCAGATCTTTGACAAACACCGCTGACGGGACCGGATCTCTGGTCATCCACTTGTCCATACGCACCGTGCAGAATCGTTTTTTGTGTTCCTTGAAAAAGGACCCTGGAACGCTATCCTTTGGAATAGCCATAAACGGGAGCGCGGTGTTCAGCGGTTTAAACCACACAACGTGGGTCTCTAGAGACCTGGCAAAAATGGAATGGTTCCTTGAAATCGACGTGGGCGGCATGCTGCTGATACTTCCAGTAAATGATCTGTCGCTGTTGTGTGATATTACAGCGACAACAACCCCATATACCTTTTTATCCATGGCTAGGGGCTCTTCAGTTTCGTTGGTGCTGTAGCTTGTGTCGCTCAACGACCGCGAACTCCCGGTTTGGTCCGAGGGCAAACTACCAGCAGCAACTGCCATCTTATCAAGACGATTGCGTCGGCGCTCCTTTAACTGATCGATTCTCCTGTCGTTCGCGAGTCGGTTTGCTCTGTATATGTGTTTTGAATCCTTATTCGAAAGGATCTTGATGGCAACAGCGTCCCCCGAGATTGCGCGGTTTCGGGACAGTTCTCCGCAGATGTAAATGTCGTCGTCGGTGCCAACATCGTAGCTTCCAAGCTGGGGGTAGTTGTGCAGGCAATTCCTGCTCGGCGACTCGTCAAGCGACACATAGGCATCAGTCCGGTTCTTTGGATTGATGCGTAAAACGCCACGAAGAATGAGCCCAGCAGCCAGCTGAGTTTTGACCTTTTCGGGGGAGTAGTATGCATCGTAGATCTTTGGAGGTAACGGGGCGATCGGGTGGCGCAGTGGCAATTGTGGATGATTCAGGGCAATGTTTCCAGTACCATGGCTGCTGGAGGTCGAAGCATTTGTTGGAGCTGTATTATTTATTGGGCGGTTGGTAGCGGTCTGGTGAGCGGTTTCAGGCGATAAATGGAAAGGCTGTTGCTGTTTTTGTTGTTTGGCATGGCTGTGCTTCCGGTTGCGGGAGTGTTTCGATCCCTCAGCGACAGAGGAGCCGCCTAATGGCTGCTCAAGGTGATAGGGGTCGGGGTGTGGGTGTGGGTGTGGACTTTTGTGCTTGTGCGCCCTTTTCGCTTTGGGAGCCTGACTGCTGTTCTCAATTCGAGGTTCAGTCCCGTTGTCCGTCTTGAGCGACATTATACAAACAAGTAACAAAGAAATTCAAGCAATTTAAAGGCCAATACAAAATAAAGTGAAGAAAAGAGAAGAAGCGGAACTGAAGACGCCTCACCCCTCTCTCTCCTTTTCAACCAAGAACATGCCACAGGTGAAGTTTCAGAGACTCGAGGCATGATCTGCGGGGGTGGGGGGAGGGGACGCACGCCAAAACAAACAATTTATCAACTCGCATTTTTGCTTTTTATTCTGCTTTACATTTTGCGAATTTCCTGTTTTGTCTATACTCTTTCCTTCCTTCCTTCCCTTGAATTCCTACCACTTTCTCGTCCTGTCCTGCGTTGTCGTTACCTCTGCGGTGCGAAAAGACACACAAACAAGCCACGGCGCTTCTGCACTAAACAGATAAAAGCCAAGGCAGAATGCAAAGTGACGAGGAGGACGCACAGCCAAAGACCCTTGCGGAGCGAATTGCCCGCCTGGGACTGGATAGCGAAGCATCAGCTCGGCCTTCGTCACGAACGTCAGTATACGGAGTTGGCAACTATGGAAAGCCGCCGCCGCCCATTGCACCAAAACCCCAGTTTTCCGCACTGCCGCAAAAAGAGACTGCTGGGGCGGCCTATATTCAGCGTCTGGCACCAACGCCAGGCAGCAAACATTCTAATACAGACATATCCGCTGTGCTGGCGCAGCAGAATGCCCGAAGCAGCCCATCACCACATATGACTTATAGAAACGATGGATTGGGCATAAGTCCGCAGCCAAAGGCACATCCCGAACCGCAGACGGGAGACGAACCAGTGTCAGTCAGCATTAAAGATCGGATACGCAGCCTCAATCAGGCGCAACGGATTCCAAGCGCAGGCCGCGTCGCAGAACCAACAGCCATGCAGAATCCGTTTGCCAGCCCAGAGCTGCAAAATGATGACAACGGCGCAGTCGCTAATGGTGACCTAGATGAGCGTCCGCTGTCTCCGCTTACACCGTTACCACCACCAGCACATACACACAGCGCGCCAGCAGCTGGGTTGCCGCGTAGTTCGTCGCTGATGCCGCCGCTACCACCACCGCCCCCTCCTCCTATGCTACAACCTCGCTTCTCCTTAAATGTCCAGACACCCTTGGATATGCATAGCTCGAGATACACTAGTCGTGAGTCTCCGATGCCGCCCCCTCCGCCTCCTCCGCCAACCCTTTACCGGCCAATGAGCACAATGACTATGCAAACGAATGAGACAACAGATCTTTCGCGGAAGGTCAGCATCGATGATCGTTCGAGTATGCTTCCAGTACCTCCACCGAAACCAGCTGGGGTTGGCGCATTCAAAGTAAGTTTCTATGTTTACGGTTTGGATCCAAAGAACTGTAGATTAGTCTAGATCGCGAACTATTGATGCTAAAGTCAACCATTTGTTCCTGTTTAATTGTCCTGTAGTCGCCAACATTCACCAGCGGTTCTTCGGGGCAGGTGTTGCCAAGCGGAGAACATGGATATGCGGGCGGGCGTGGCACCTCGCTTCCGCCGCCGCCGCCGCCTCCACCATCAGCGCTCTTGCAGCAGCGTTCGTCGCTAGTGAAACCACTGGACAGATATAGCCTCCCGCCACCACCGCCTCCACCATTGCAGGCGCCTGGATCACTTGCTTCTGCAACTCTCTCCCGCCAGCCTACCTCGACAAGATCAGGCTCAATGTCGGTTTCCAGCTCGATCAATATTGCAAGCCATGCCGCACGCACTGCATTGGACTTCAGCAGCGACCTGTCGTTGCGGCCGACGCATCCAAGCTACCGGCTGTCCAATCGGCGGCCACCCTCGTTGGGAGTTCAGCCGTTTCTTAGCTCGGAAGCATCTGGCGCCCCAGTGCTCTCGTGTCTTGGCGGCATGTATTCCGTTGTCGTTCAGCAGTCGCGCGTAATGTGCACAAAGGTCGACTCTGGCGAGATGTGCGCTATCCATAATGCGCCGGGCCCGGAAGAGCGCTTTACACACATTGCCCCTGTGCATGCTGTAGGCGACCCGTCGGCGGAGTGTGCGCGTGTATGGACATGTACATCGGCTGGCAGGATCATTGTGCTCAACACATTCAACACTGGCACATATCAAGAGGCGCTACAGACTAGCTCGCGGGCATCGGTCATAAACATGTTCTCCGCGTGTGGCGGCGAGATATGGACGCTGCGCGACGACGGCATGATGGAGGTGTGGCGGGACCGCAGCGTCAGCGGGGGGCATGACCAGCCGCTAGCGCCTGTGCGTAAGTTTTCCATTTCCAACGAGTTGCAAATGGCGCGTAGAATGGCAACTCAGAGGTTTACTCTGCTTCTCTACCAGCGGGAGCTGTGGTTTGCTAGCACGCGCTGCATCTGGGTCTACGACACACACAGATCTGCCGAGCCTCTGGCCTCTATGTCTGGATCGACGCTTCTGTCGACGCCATCCGGCCAAGCGCAGTCGACCGGTTTACCGCTGAAGGTGGCACATATAAGCCTGACTTTGCATGACTCGGCCATAACCTGCATTGCCTCCAACGTGGAGTATATGGACGAGTCGCGCATCAGCAGCCGTGGGTTTGTGTTCTGTGGAACTGATGCAGGCCACGTTATAGTTTGGAAGGCCTCCACGTATGAGCGCTGGAGGACCCTGGACATGAGCAACGGCGAAGCTGATGTACGCATAACGGCGCTGGCGTGCGTGTCTGATCGCTGGCTCTGGATCGGCTACGCATCAGGGAAGATATCCGTTGTGGATGTCGGACCAGACACTCCACAATCCGCAGCAATTGCAAGCTGTCCTCTGAAGCTGGGGTACTATGACAGCAGCTATGCTAGTACACAGCGTCGAGACTCGGTGTGGGTTGTGGCTAAGGAGTGGGCCGCAACGGAGAGCGCTGTAGCGAACATTCACGTGGACTGGTCGCCGCTTTTGACAGAGCGCTGCAAACTGCAGGTTGCAAGTGTGCATGCAAACGGCTCGGTATTCTACTGGGATGGGACGCTGGCTATGGACTGCCAGTACAACGAGCTGCGGCGTCGCACACACGAATTTGCGCACATGCGGGACATCGCAGTGCAAATCAACTCATGGAATATTGATGCCATCAAGCCCGAGCATCTGGAAAAGTCGCGCGAAGACAAGGAGTTCCTGAAGGAGTGGCTTGGAGCATCCGGCACCCAACACGGCCCTGAAATCATAGTTGTCGGGCTGCAAGAGGTGGTTGATCTCGAGTCCAAAAAGATGACTGCAAAGTCGCTGTGGAAAAACACAACGTCAAAGCACAAGGGAAAGAACGGCGCAAAGCCATCAGCCGACATTTCAAAGCGCTACGGCCTCTGGCGGACTGCGCTTGAAAAGAAGCTCTCGCGGGAATTGGTCTACTCGACGCCATATCGGATAATCGAGTGCCAAAACATGGTCGGACTGTTCATATGCATCTTTGCTAGGGACGACGTGTACCGCTCGGTTCGGGAGGTCGAGGTGTCGCACGTGAAGACTGGCATGGGAGGCCTGCACGGAAACAAGGGCGGAATCGGCGCAAGGTTTATTCTGAATGACACCTCGTTTTGTTTTGTAAACGCACATCTTGCAGCAGGAGAGTCGGTCCGAAACAACGTTGCCCGCGTCGAGCACTGCGCGACAATCGTTAAAGGAACAGCATTCAAGCGACCAAAATCTGAGTTTCAAGCAGCGACGCTTGGCGCTGGGTTAGCCGATCAGCTAATGCCAGCAACTGGTGGTGCAAATGCCCGCCAGCCGGTATCTCCGATAGCCGATCTTGCCAATGTTTCTCTCGATGCGTATGTGGACGGTGGCGACGGGCAAAAGTATTTGGATCATGCGGTCTGCTTCTTTTCTGGTGACTTGAATTTTCGCCTGAATCTCGGCCGCCAGCAGACCGAGCGATACATTGAGGCTAACGAGTTGGACGCGCTATTGCAATATGACCAGCTTCTACCGCTGATAGCGTCGGATCCACACGCAAAGGCACCGCTGCTGTCCAGCAACTCGAGCTATTCGAACTTTGGCACAGATCCCATGCTGCCTTCGACGCATGGTCACGCTTCAGCTAAACACAATAACCAGCCCGCTTCCTCGCATTCTTCTTCTCCGTACTCGTCTGGTGATGAGGGCGACGACGAACCCAAGGACGTGCAGGCGTCGAGCTTTGCTCTTCGGGCATTCCACGAGATGCCGATCCAGTTCAATCCGACATACAAATACGACCCTGGCACGGATCGATACGATACTAGTGAGAAGCGCCGAACCCCTGCCTGGTGCGATCGAGTTCTGTTTCGTGGCGGAGGCGGCCGTTTGCAAGTCAAGGTGTCCGATAGCCATCAGCCCCAGCAACATCAAATGCTGGAGAAGCCTGTAGACTACGATCCGCATGGTCAAACCACCCCTCTACTCTATCGGCGCTTGGAGTGCAAGCAGAGCGACCATCGTCCTATTGTTTCTGCATTCCAGGTAAAGACAAAGTCAATAGATCGCGACGCGCGAAAACGTGTTTTGGAGGACATTGGCCATCAACTAGAATCGCAGGGAATCCCGGAGACTGTCTACTTTGCAAAGGTTCTCTGGCTTGCCCGGCTCACTTCAAGCGTTGCCAGGGCCAACGAGCTTTTGGCCAGCACACAGGGTGATCTGTCTGGAGCCACCCAAATCCACCACCAGTGAAATCCCTAGATCCAATATTTTTGGCGATTAATCTGATTATATATGTTGTCGATCTACGCGATTATTTCTTTGTTGTGTTTTGCGTGTGTCCTTCGTTCCTTTTGTTTTTTTTTTCTACCGAGACAGCGTGTTTTTATTACTTTATTTTAGTTGAAAAATGACAATCGCAGATAATCAGGACGAATTGAAAAAGAAGAAGCCTGCGTCGCTAATGAAGTTTTTTGGACGCCAGGGCTCGAAAGAAGGTAACTGTTGTTGGACACGCAGCCATGCTGATTACATTTGCAGAGAATAGAGACTTAAACACATTTAGATAATAACGTTTACGTAGAGACCCAGCACGAGGACGTCGACAGTGGCGACGTGGAAGCAAGCTCTCCTGCCAAAAGGACACCAGCCAAGAGGAAGCACCAGCCGTCTTCAGGCGCAAAGGATACAGCTCCAAAACAGCCAGACGCAGATCCCAGCAGTCTGGTTTCCTTCAAAGGTGGGAAGGTTGTATTTAATGAGAAGAAGCTTGGACTGGAGAGACACCCGTCTGTTGTAGCAGCTATTTTCAAATTCCACCAGCTCATTTCTCAGCTGAAAGAGGAGGGCAGTGGCGGTGCATTGCCTCTAATAAGCATGCCGAACGAGCATTTGCCGCTGTTGGCGATGATGGTGCAAGAGCGGGACGCGACGATAGGCACGCTGGTAAAGTCTATTGAGATGCAGCTGTGTCCAGTAGTGTTTGGCGAGGAATCTACCAGAAACTCGGACATTTTGGCCCACGGCGCTGTGGAGGGCGCCATCTTGCAGATTGCGGAGCAAAAGAACTATGGACCTTCGCTGAGCGACCTGCAAGGGTGCTGTGGACCAGAGCTTGGAGAGATTCCATTGGTAAGCCATTTATAAGCTTTATGCGGCTATGCAAGGGTGTTTATAGTCTGTAGCTAATATTTGTTTGTCTCGTCTTGTAGAATCTGGCCATCCAGCGGTGGGAGATTCACGATGTCTCTATGCTCCCGGTGGATGTGCGTGACGTGGTGAAGAGAAGACGCGAGCTGAGGCAAAGTGCCCACGTCGAATGCACCCAATGGTTTCAGGCGCTAGATCCGGACACACAAATGCAAGTCCTGGCAGGGACATTGAAGAAGCTCAAAGTCAAGGTCCAGAATCAACAACAAAGCGAGAAGGCTACACCTTTGCCGCGCGGTCAGCGAAGTCTGCAGACGTTCTTTGGTTCAGAAAAGGCGATCGATAGAGAAAGGGCCGCGTCAGTGGAGCCCTTAGCGCCAAGAAGCTACTACGAGACAATATTCCTTCCTTTCCACCTCCGAGCCAACACAGACATGTATCGACACCAGCCACCCGTGTCCTTTGACAGCACTGCTCTCGACAAGGTTCTTTCCTGCAAGGCTCCCGCCGAATCGCATGCCCAGACCAGAGACAGTCTTTTGCGAAAGCTTCAAAACGCACCAAGGGCAACTCCACTAAGGCATACGTCTGCTGTTCCTGTGTGCAAGGGCGTTGAGATTGACGAAGCCGAGATTCAACTGCAGCGGTTGAGGCAGATGCCAATGAAACTACTTTATTTTCATGGCAGTCGGCGTCCCAATTACTGGGGTACTTGGTCTCGGTCGCTATGCACAGTCGATGGGCGGCGGCCGTTTGCCAGGGATGCTAACCAGCTGGACTATGATGTTGACAGTGACGCCGAGTGGGAGGATGAGGATGAAGGCGAGGAATTACGCAGTGACGATGACGACGAAGGAGAAGGTGACGAGGATGATGATGACTATGACGATGACGAGGACGATGAGGACTTTGACGAAGTGAATGGATTTGTTGTCGGTGACCGCATACCACACCCCCACTCAGACCTGTTGTTGGGCGAAGGTAGTACCGATTGTGGGTCGAATGACGGCAGCAGCGAGTCGGAATTCATCTCGGAGGATGAGGAAATCGAAGAAATCAATCCCGAAGAGGAGGTGTGTATGGATCAAATGGATGTTGACGAGGACTGCGGTTTGGAAACTCCATCAATGAGGCGAAAGTCCAGCAGACGCGCTGCCAAACCCTCAATAGAATCGCTTGTAAGCGAAGAGTATTTCAAGCGCGAAAGCCACCAACCGAAACAAAGGCGGCATAAGATCGTGCCAATAACACCTGTTGTTGTTGGGCTTGTTTGGGGCGATATTTCTTATTGTGCTGACAGTTCGACCCGTGCTACGCTCTCAAGGCTGGATGTTTCGGGAATCTACACAAACACGCCGCTAAATGTAAGCATGGATCCGCAAGACGTCTTGCGATCTAAAAGCGATGGCCCGTCTAGCGCCCCCGTACGAAAGGGCAAGGTGATCACCAATGAGGACCTTTTTGCCTTGGCCAGCGTTGTGCATGGGTCCTCCCTGGGCATTGCAAAGCTTGTTGACGAGGTAAAAACGCACATTACCGAAGCCACAAAAGCGCAGATCGAGCGACTGATCCACGAGAATGCTGTAAAGGAAAAACGCCCGCCTGCGACTCGCCAGATATGGTTTGTAAATAGCAGTTTGGTCGACAGAGCTAGGGAGGCACGCAAAACTGGAGCATTCGGGAACGATGTAACGCTGTCTCCGTCGATCCAAGACGATGCTGGTCTCTTTTTTGGAAATGCGTGCAAGCGACAGCGGACCGAAGACGATGCTTAGAGTTTACAGCACATGATGCAGTCCTACAATTACTTGGTGAGAGTGGGAGTGGAAGTGAAGCGTGTCCTGCAATTATTTGCTTTAGCAAAAATAAAAAAAGTCAACTTTCAATCGATCGTCATCATTGCTTTTGTTTACTCGCTGGTATTTTATCTGTATGATAATGGAAGGTATTGGTGTTGTCCTCAAGCCACCGCTCCCACGTCTGGGGAGGCCACGCTTGTCAAAGAACCCGCTGCTACCGTCAAAGGATCAGGAGAAAAGCGCCACCGAAATGGGATTTGTGGGTCCGTTTAGCTCCCTGTATAGCACCGTTGGCACAATCACCTTGGATCAAGCTGAAGATGACTACCGCCATGTGCTTTGTAAGATCAGTGAGTCAAAAAAGGATGTGGTTGTTGCCGGGAAAAAGGCCACCGACATTTCGCACGAGTTGAATGGCTCGGAAGATGTAGAAATCGTGACTGGAACGCCAGGATCGAGCAGCAACTACAGCGACGAAGATTGAGAGCCAGTGGGGATCACGGGAGGCAACGTGTAATTGCCCAGCCAAGCAATCAAAAATAAACCAACACTCAATCAAGTCTTACCACCAGCCTGTTTCAATTGACCCTGTTTTATAACTACTATTATTCACAAAGGAAAATGGCCAGACATCACCGTGATCTCATGTACTGTCGCAAGATGTCAGGAATAGCGATAGGCAAGCTCTGCGAAAAGTGCGACGGAAAGTGCGTCATTTGCGATTCGCTGGTGAACCAAGACAAGTCTGTTCATATCTGCGACGAGTGCAACTTTGGCAAGTCCCAGAGCCAGTGCATTGTTTGCAAAGGACGAGGAGTATCGGACGCGTACTACTGCAAGGAGTGCACCAAGCTAGAGAAGGATCGTGACGGATGTCCAAGGATTCTAAACATTGGCAGCGCACGTGCAAGCCAAGTATACGCTCAAAAGTAGCAGCTGCATTTATCACTTGATCTGATATTACTCCAGTTTGATCACGCGAGCCTAATCCTTGTTTACAATAAGTGAAAATGCGAATCACGTTAGGGGGGAAAAGCGGTTTGTTTACAAAATTTTCCCCTCCCTCTTTCTGACCTATTTTATTTAACACTTTTGAAATATTTCAACTCTTTTAACGTTTCCACCAATTTATAATTTTATATCCTGTCGTAAAAACGGAGAGACGCGATGGTATGTTTGCGAGAAAAGGAGCGCGTTTGCTGCAAATTCGCTGTTTATTTGCTTTTTCTAAAAAGGCGTTTTATTTTGTTTTGAAAACATAGGTATCAAAGCTGCAACCGCCTGGGTCGATGCTGAGGCAACCAAGTAAAATCACCACCGCCGACCTTGGCAATAATAAACGCAAGGAGGTTGCAAAGGGACCACAGGTGCATCAGGTCAGTGCCTTGTCAAACATACCGGCGGCAAACAGAAAGGTCAAGATGCCAACCTCGACGCTTGATGGCGCGCGTGCGGATACGGTTCATGCGGGGAGAAGGTCGTCTCAGGGCTTCAAGGTAACACCAAAGCAAGAACGCAATCCAAAGAATGCTGGCGATGGGCCCAAGTTTACAACTGGCGCCATACCGCGTCCACTTCCTGCAAGGCAGATTGCCAAGCCTGGGGTGGGTCGGAGACTGCCTCCGGCTAGAACTTCGATTACACAGGGACGTGCTAACAAGCTAGTCACAGGAGGGATACATGCTCCAGAGGGCGTTAAGCGCCAACGCCTTGCAGTTCCGACTGGCCTGGACGCCAGCCCCCTCTTTGGGAAAGCGACCTCAAAGACCAACGAGAACGCCGGTAAAGCAATAGCGGGGAATGACACTGAGGAGGAGGAGGATGACGACGAGGAGGAGGACGAGGAAGTCGGACCGCCTCCTGTTCTTTGCAAGCGGACCGCGAACGACTATGATGGGAGACTGAAAGACCTTGAGGCGTTCTCGCGGTACATGATAAAGAAGAACAAGACAACGACAAAGAAGAAGAAGCTTTTGAGCGTCGAGCTCGAGCAGAATGGCGTCCAGATGACGCAGCTTCAATACGACAACAAGCTCCTGCAATCCAAGGCGGAGGAAGCCGAGAAGCGGGTAAAGTCGCTGCAAGAGAAAGTCGAAGAGCACGACCGGTCGCTGCTGGATTCAAAGAGGCAGCACGAGGATGCCATTGATGAGCTACAGCGCAAGCACAAACGTCAGACGGAGGAGTTGCAAGATGAACGGCGCGCGCTGCAAAAGGCGGTCAATGAGCTCCAAGAGTCGCTGGAGGCCACAAGACTCAACCTTCAAACAAAGAAAGATGAGAGCGCGCGTCTTGAAACAACAATATCCAAGCAGTCCAGCGACCAGATTGAGCTTGAGAGCAGCAATCGCGGCCTGAAGGCCAAGGTCGAGCACCTGGAAAATGGAGTCAACGAGCGCGAGATCCGCATTGCAGAGCTGGAAGAGGACGTTGCATCGCGCAACCAGACGGTCGATGAGCTCGAGACTAAGCTGCGCAAGGAGGAGACGCAGCGGCGGAGGCTGCACAACACCATCCAGGAGCTCAAGGGAAACATTCGCGTGTTCTGCCGCGTTCGTCCGCTGGTTGGCGAAGAGAAGGATGCAGACGCGGTGTTGCCTGTCAGCCTCCCGGAATGCGAAGATAAGAATGAAATCGAACTGTCCCAATCATCCGAGAGTGCACTGGGGAAGACCACCTCCAAAAACTTTCCGTTCAAGTTCGACCGCGTGTTTGCGCCCCAGTCGACCCAAGACGATGTCTTTGAGGATGTGTCGCAACTCATTCAGTCTGCGCTGGATGGATATCCGGTGTGTATATTCGCCTATGGGCAGACGGGGAGCGGCAAAACCCACACGATGCAGGGCCCTGACTCGCTCGGACCAGGCACTGAGCGCGGCTGCCTCGGAGTCATCCCACGCGCTGTCAGGCAGATCTACGAAAATACAGGCAAGCTTGCTGAGCGCGGCTGGGAGTACACGTTGGAGGGCCAGTTTTTGGAGATCTACAACGAGACGCTGCAGGACCTTCTTGCGCCGACTGGCAAGCAGACAAAGCTGGATATTTACCAGGACAGCGAGGGCCACACGCGGGTAAAGAACGTCACTACTGTCAAGGTCGACAGCGCCGAACGGGTGCACTGGCTCCTGACCAAGGCAGCCGAGAACCGCACTGTTGCGGCAACCAACTGCAACGAGCGGTCATCTCGCTCGCACAGCGTGTTTACGCTCTATCTCCGCGGAAAGAACAGCCTGACAGGCGAGTCGTCGTCAGGCGTGCTGAATCTTATCGACCTCGCGGGGTCTGAGCGCCTGGCTATGTCGGGATCCAGCGGGGACCGCCTCAAGGAAACCCAAGCCATCAACAAGTCACTGGCCTGTCTTGGCGACGTGATTGCAGCGCTGGCCAAGGGGAACCGCCACATCCCCTACCGCAACTCGAAGCTGACGCATCTGCTGCAGGAGTCGCTGGGCGCTGGCAACTCAAAAACACTTATGTTTGTGTGCATCAACCCCAGCCCAGCCAGCACGCAAGAGTCACTTTGCTCGCTCCAGTTTGCAACAAAGGTCAACTCTTGCCAGATCGGCACTGCCCGGCGCCAGGCCGCGTCGTGAGCAGAGATTTACTTTTAATATTTCAGTCTTTCAATCTTACTTTTACTTTTTCGCCGTATTTACAAATGAAAAAAAGCTCTGTTGCTCAACGGTAGTAGCCTCCTCCTCCTCCTCCCCTATGGTCTGAATGCGGGGCGTAGAAACGAGAGTTTGGGTTAAGAATGTCGTCCAAGAGTCCAAGCAGCGACGAAGACCCATAGGGTCGTGAGCCTGAATTGATGGCGGCATTGCCCACAGGACATGTGCAGGGCATCCTGCTGCTAACCCAGCCAGTGTTCCGGCAGTTTGGACAAACGACACTGTATGTAACTTGTGGTGGTGAGTACCGACTAGCCGAATAGCTTCTGTTGCGCTGGGTGGATGGGCCCGATACAACAACCGGACTCATCCAATCACGTCGGGAGTGCGGGTATGAAGAGTGCATGTAGTTGTGTTGTCGAGGAGTCAGGTGCGGCGCAGTCTCAATCTGCTCGTACCCCACGTTCAAGCGTGGCGGCAGCCTCGGGTTCACTGGAATGGGGCCAGACGACGTATCTGTCCGCCTAGGCGGCACAGGAGGAGGACGAGGAGCGGCACCCCCATTGCTGAAATAATGCTGCGAGTACTGGCTGCGCGGGTCCGACGGGTTGACCACTATATGCGGCGGTTGTGCACGGACTATTGGTGCGCCAGCACCAGCATCTATGTATGTCTCGTCGTCGCGCGGGAGCAGAGAGTATTCTGGCGGCGGCTCCTGGAGCAGCAACGACTCCCGGCTTCTGTCCCGACTATCCACGCGCTGGCCAGAAGCACTGGACGTTGATGAGCTTGGCATTTTACCAGAATTAAGAATTAAGAATTATGTCAAGAACGATAAAAAAATATATAAAGTACAAAGTAAAAAGAATGTCAGGCGGGAAAACACTATATAACGGAATCCAAAACTGCCAAGAACTCGCTGACAATTGAGCGAAGTAATCTCGGAAATAGAAAAAAAAAACGTGACTTTTTTTTGGCGCAGCAGCTTGGCGCAGCAGCTTAGCGCAGGTATATTTGGACAACCCTGGCAAAACTAATTGAAATGAAAAGGCCTTGACATGGAAACCTGGGGTGCCTCTAACGTTATGAGACTGCGTTGCCGTTTAGGCGGATGAAAGGAATGGAGGAGTGGCGGAAGGGCTATCGGTGGTGTCGAAACCCGATTGACCCGAATGAGAGTGGATGAAGTAGTTTAGGCGGCTGTCGGTGATCGGCGAGTTGCGGAATGAAAGAGTCCCGCTGAGCTCGTCCCCCGCCTGGCTCAAAATGGTACCGCCGGTTAGACACCTTTAACCAGCGATCATGAAAGAGTTGGGCCGCCTTTTCCCGATTGAAGAAGTAGCTGAAATCCTGTAGTATGTGCAGGGTAACCATCGATTTCCAGCGGATGAACATTTAATCGCCCGTTCGGCGGATGTCATCCTGCAATAGTTCGGCGTGTATTCGGTAGAGTTCCCAGACAGCGAGACCGTGGATAGCGTCGGCGGGCGTAATGGCGGGTAATTTTCTCGGTTTTTGTTAAAAACGTGACTTCTGCTGTCACGGTGTCTTGTATCTCTTTCAAGTGGGAATAAGAACACTCCACGGCTGAGATTAGATTGGTTTCTGCCGAAAAGCACCTTGGCTCAGAGGAAGAGTGGCGGGCTCATAACTCGCAGGTCCCTGGATCGAAACCAGGAGGTGCTACTTTTTGCTTTTTTTTTATTGAATGATTTTTGTTTGAACTGCTAGCATGCTATCTTCTTTTTTTTTCTTTTTTTAGCGTGTTCCCAGCGCCACGAGTTGGCCACAACGCGCACGGAGCATCTGCAAACCGAAACCCCCGACATCCTTGGAGGAGAAGCGCAGACGAAGCCTCTTGAAGCGTGTATAGCAGCGAATGCCAGTGGATTTTTGCCCAGGACGTTGGCACACGCTCAACAACACATGCAGAGATGGTCGGGCTCTCCCGTCCAGCTATACCCTGGACCATTCCCTCAACACTGACCGTGTTTTCTTCTTTTTTGCTTCGAATAGGAGACGCGCGTTTCACAATTTTTTCTTTAAAAATAAAAATGTTACTTTCTTTCTCAATCGTTGTAGGGACTCTGCGCTTGTGTTTCTTTTTCAATGCACACAATTGTTTCCGTAAAGTCGATAATCGATCCCTTTTCGATATTACTAGTGTTACTACTTTGCATATTTCTTTTAGGTACGCGGACACGACAAAACACCACACCGTCGACCAACATTTCAAAGAGATAAATTGAGAGGATTTTGGCGACATTGGCGACATTCGCATCTTCGTTCCCTACCATTGACATTTTCCCTCCTAGTTCAACAAACCAAATCATGCGCTTCTACGCTATCGTTTCGATTCTCATCTGCGCCGCTGCTGCTGCACCTCTCCCCGTCGAGCACGTCCCTTACGACGGTACTCTTGGTGGCGTTCTCAAGACCCTTGCACCTATCACCGGAGCGGTTGGCGACGTTGTCAACAAGCTAACCAACGATCTTGGACAAGGTCCCAAGTAATTGCAGTTTTCACGTTTCGTATCTATTGTTTTCAAATAACAAAGCTGCCAGTTAAATTAGTAAAGAAACGGATTTCTATATTGTTCATCTGAAATTAGTTTGATTGTTAGAGTCACATTGTAAAGCCACATTTATACTATTTTTCTATTATATTGTTTGTTTGTTTACTTTTCTCTAGACGAGAAATCCTATACGCCACATATTATCTAGGAAATAATGTTAACGCTCTTCTATTAAATACACGAGCAGCGCTACATTTTTTCTTTCCCTTTCTTCTCATTTCCTTACCTTTCTAGTACTTCGACCTTGCCCTCTGATTACCTGCAGTATCTTCCCTTACCATGCGTCTTGTTGCACTCACTACTCTTATCGCCGCCGCTTGTGCCGCCCCTCTAGCTGTCAGGCAGACCTTTGTTGGTGACTCTGATGCAGAAAGCAAGCAAGTCAACGGCCCTGTTGCTGTAGACCATCCAAACATCAACAACGGTGCTTTGGAGGAAGGATCCATTGACTCTGGTTTGTCGCTTGACGGTGCAGTCATAGCAGGCGCTTCTGGTAATTCGCTTACAAACGAAAACAACAACTTCAACTTCCATGACAATATCGTCTCTAACCCAACGCTCAACCTTGCGTCAAACACCGAGGGCGGCGCTATTGTCGGCAGCGGAAACCAAGTCCTAACACCCGGAGACAACAATGGTCCTCAAAACATTGCGTTTAAGCGTGAGGCACCTGTCGACGTCAGCAACGTCAACGCTCCTGCGGCGGTGAACGATCCTACGATCAACAACGGCGCCTTGAGCGAGGGATCGATGGATCCTGATCTCTCTCTTGACGATGCCACAATCTTGAACCCGGTCGGCAACTCTCTTGCGCAGGTCAACGACAACACCGATGTCAGCGACAACAACTTTGTTGATCCTACCTTTAATGAGATATCAAACAACGATGGTCCTGCATTGGCTGGCGACGACAACGTCTTCATTCCGATCAACAACCAGGGAATGATCGTCAACCTTGATCCTGGATTCATTCAAGCCCAGCAAGCAAGCCAGCAAGCACTGATCAACCACTTTATCCATCCTGGTTTTGGTTTTTAGCCAACAGTTTTATTGTTTTTTGGTCTAGTTAATGGACAGCGACTCCGACGTTTGTTAGTATGTCAAAAACGCCTACGCCTTCTATCAATGCCATCTCCTCCTTTGACTTGCAAAGAAACAGGCCAGCAAACCCAAGCGAGTTTACGCCTATCCCGCGCCACTTACTGCGCCTTCTGGGAAACAATACGAGTGTGTCCGCAACCAAAACCATGTTGTAGGATGCATTGTTTCCATGTCTGTCGGTCAACGCCTTGAGTGCGGAAGAGTACGCCTCTAAAAGCGCAGACGGTGTAAGCGTTGCGTTGCCCAGCCAGACCCCAAAGTGCGCAAACGGCAGGCTGTTTGCGGTGTACACAACGCCCGGCGGCGGTCTCTCGCTACGCCAAAGTCCGAGTAATGGCGGCATGTCAAGATTCTCGGGCATCGGCAACAACTGCAGATGCTTGTGCGGCTGGCTTGCCCCAGACTCCTCCCCAGAATTGTAAAACACAATGTGTTGGCGCGAGATGTTGTTACACGTATCTAGAACGGCGCCAAAGTCGTCTTCCGAAAGCGGTTCGCCTTGCTGCTCAAATTCCGCGGTCGTAATGAGCAGATGGTATGGCACCACGCAGTACTTGTTGAATAGCAGGTTATGCGATGATCCAAGGCTCTGGACAAAAAGCCGTTTATCGAATGGCAGGAATGGGTTGACAAAGCCCCTCGATTCCAGATTCTCCTTTGGCTTTGCACTTGGCTTTTTCGCAAGCGCAGGCACATATCGGATTTCAAATTGTACGCTCTTTTCCCTTTTTAGATGAACCGTCGATTCTGAAAATAAAAGCGCGCCCTGGGCGATTGCACTTGCATAGCGCTCACGCACAAGACTATCCAAAGCCTTTGACATTTTTGGTTACTCGGACGGGTAGTGACGATAAATAAATAAACAAGTGACGATATTCAACTTTCTTTAATTTCGCCAACTTCCAAATACAGCTCATAGACTACTGATATCGATAATAGTTTTGGGTCTTTGACGCAGGCGGCTCGCTGCTGCCATCATTGTGCTTCTCCGTTTGCTGAAACGTATGATTAAAAGGCAAGCGAACGACGCTCGCTGCTGCTTTGCTTTGCAAGCTCGATAATCCGGATAACGTTGGCAGCCTGGTCAGCATTGACTAACAGGTTGGCGTTCCCAGATATCGCACCTGCGACATTGTCATAGTATTCTTGGTACCTGCCGTCGGCGGTGGTGACAGTGCCAGTAATGTGGATACCTGGATGTATTTCCGAGTCAAGGATGCCGTACTTGTCGGCCTTGTCCTTCCCAAACGCGGGGCTGCGTGGTGAGATTCCTTGCTTAAGTTGCTCCTCTTGCACGTCCAAGCCATACTTTGTAAATGTCCCACGTGTGCCATACACCGTAAACCGTGGAGGTTGATCGCGAACCAGCATGCCTGCGCGGCATACGGCCTTAAAGTTCTTTGACGGATAGTCAAGGATGACCAAAAATGAGTCGTCGGGGGCGCCCTGGATTTGGCGCTCGTTGCGCAGGGTAGCCGTAACATACTCGGGCGTGCCATAGAGCTCGACGATCTGATCGAAAAGATGTGAGCCTAGATCGTACAAAACGCCGCTTCCGGGGAAATCGCCTACCTCGCGCCAAGCATTTTCTTTTTTGAAGGTGCGATACCTATCAAATCGGCTCTCGATCTCAACCACGCGGCCGAGGACATCTTCAGACAGAAGCGCCTTGACTGTCAGAAAATCGCCATCCCATCTCCTGTTCTGGAAGACGCTCAGCACCTTTCCTGCCTTTTTCGCAAGCAGATCCAACTCGCGTGCCTCCTTTTCGGTCACAGTAAAGGGTTTTTCCACAACACAGTGTTTTCCAGCAGCAAGCACCTTGCGGACATATGGAACATGCGTGTCGTTTGGAGTTGTAACAACGACAAGATCAATGTCGGAAATATCCAGCAACGCATCAATGTCCCTGACAATGAGCACCTGCGGATAAACGCTCTTGCTATTCTCCGAATGGCGCTCAACAACGGCGGAAAGCTCGTACTTGTCGCTCGCAGAAATCAACGGACAATGGAAAACGCGTGCAGACATTCCAAATCCGACGACACCAACGTTGATAATATCTTTTGGCATGTTTTCTAAAGGGAAATTGGTCAAAAGAAAAAGGAAGAGTACTTAAAACAAAACTTGTCAAAAGATAGAGAGAGATGAACACAGAAAATATCAAATCTCTCGCTGATAAGAAATTCGAAAAAGGAAACCACGTAGCGCGGATAAGGGGGAAATTTATACTCGCCATATTTTGTATACGACACGTTGATATTTGGGGATCACCAATGTTTAGAACCGTTTAGAAATGTATTTAAAAAAGTATAAATACCTTGCACATCTCACGCCTGAAAACATAATTTCAGCCTGCTCTTCAGACAAAGAAACAACATCAAATAGCTTTTCGTCTTTCATTCGGATAAAATGAACACATTCTCGTCGATTATCAACAGCTCTGACCGCAAGTCGATCCTGGTTACCGGATGCGACTTTTTCTCTGGGTATATGATTGCCCACACTATCCTGAAGATGAAGGGTAAGCACTTCCACAGGGTGATTGTCGGCTTCTACAAGGAGAACGAACTTGTGCACCTTCTCAAGCAGCAGGGCGCGGAGCCCGTCAACCTGTCGATCGACGACTGCGACGGCATAGTCAGGGCGTACAGCATGGCAGACATTGTCGTTGTTGTTCCGCCAGTCAGCGACGACAAATGGTGTGATGGCGACCCCTGCGTCTACCTCCATGCTGCAGAAAAGGCCAATGTCAAGGGCCTGGTTCTCTGCTCCAAGACGAACATCAAGGAGCTTGGCAGTCTGCCCTACATCAAGCCGCTCTGCAAGATGGAGGAAGCATTTGGAAAGATCAAGGACAGGGTCAAGGTCACATCGCTGATGCGCTGTTCAATCCATATCGACATGCTGTGGCTCTTCCGTCGCCAGATCGCAACCGACCGCCAGATTTGCCTGTCCGCAGACAAGAATGCCAAGTTTGTGCCAGTTGTCGAGGCGGACGGAGCGCTTGGACTGTACAACATGCTTGTTGACCCGAAGTTCCCTCCAGGAACGTACGAGCTGACTGGCCCAGGCAGTGTTGATTTCAACGATGTTGCTCAGAGCGTATCCAGCGCAATTGAAATGGATATCAGCTACAACCAGGTTGACCGCGACGACGTGGTGGAGTACCTCAAGGCCAAAACAGGCGTCTGTCACAATGTAGCCGAGTTCATTGGCGACATGCTTGAGGCAGTGTCAATGGGTCTTCTTGACAAAAAGACCGACGACCTCCGCAAGCTGCTCGGCAAGACTCCAATGTCGGTCATGGACTACATGCACAAGAACGCTAGCGACTTCAAGCCCAACCATTAAGCACACTGCTTAACAATAATTGTTTTTCTCCTAGTCAATCTTTTTTACTCTGGTCCCTGACGGTAATAAAGCGGGTTGAAATACATTTGTACTGCCGCAAGATTTTGCGTTTTGCACATTGTGCGTGGTGTGGCTTTTTCTTTAGAGACGGCTTTGTACTGATCTTATTGGCCAGGGGAGAAAGGAAAAAGAGGGGACACAGTCGGCAATTTTTCTCTTTTCATCTCATCTCATTACTCCTTTATTAATTTTCGACTATTCTATGCTCGCACTTGCCATTCAATGAGCTTTAAAAACGACACACCCGTAGCGCTGACCCTCGGCGAAGAGGCAGCACCCTGTCATGGCGTTTCTGAAACACGGGTACCTGGCACAGCATTCCCAAGGGTCCCAGATAAAACGGGTGATGACGACAGCCTTGGCAGCAAAACCACAGCCAAGACGCGCAAAGCAAGCAGCAGCCGTTCAAAGTCGCGGTCAAAGGCTGCACCGCTAACTACGCAGCAGCAGCAGCAGCAGCAGCAGAACAGCACCGGAAACAGCAGCGATACCACAATCTCCGAGCTACAACAGCGTCTGGAGATAATGGCGCGCGAAAAGGTTTCGCTGGAATGTGCAATCGAACATGAGCAGGAGCGTGTGTTCAACCAGAGCAGGCGGCTGAGCGGCGGAAGTATGAGCCCAATGCTGCAGATAGGGGCGCCTAATGCCCCAACAGCTGCTGGTGCAGTGTCGCCGCGGTGGGTCAAATCGCACTCGCGGTCATCGTCGGTGTCGTCGTTTGGCGGCGCAAGCGTAAGCTCCGTGGGCATCACCGAAACGCTAAAGGCAGACGTAAACTCGCTACGGCTTAGGCTCGCCGATGCCGAGCGTGAGCTTGTATCGTGCTACCATCAGAGCCAGATCTACAAAAAGGAGCTTGTGTCTCTGCGGCAGCGGCTGGGAATGCGCATCGACGATCTCTACCTGGATGATCCGGTACCCAGCTCAATCAGATCTTCCGTTGCTGACAGTGCCACACGCCCACGCAGATCACAGTCTGTGAGCTCTGGCGCCAGCAGCACTGCCAGCACCCCGTCATCGCTAGCCCTGCGGGGTGCTGCTCACCACCACGACTACTTTGTGCTGCCACCAACCACACAGGGCTCGTCCAGGCGCATTTCACAGAGACCACGCAGCGTTCTGCTGTCGCCGCGCCGCTCGCTGGAGGAGCACAACATATCCGCTGGTGCCTCAGAGTCTATTTCGCTATTCACGCCAAAGCAAAGCGCCCCGCAGCTACATCGTGCTGGACGCAATCCAAAATAACATAAAACAAAAGCATGCCTTTTCTTTTTTAAATAATTTTTATTTTCTCAACAGGTCCTAAACAGATATCCACGAGCCTCCACACACACAGAGTATGTCGAACCGGTGCACCCAGCCGATATCAGCACCGTTCTGGAGACTCCGCCGTGTAATGTGTCCACAGCGCAGGCACATTCTTGCCTGCGCATCCGTAGAAAGCATCGTCTTACGCACAACATCAACACGGTCTGCGCTGCCGCTCGATGTATGTTTGAGCTGCTTACGGTACTTGCTCAAGAGCGCACTGTCAGTTCCCGATGCTGCTGCTTCTGCTGCTGATATCGCCAAGCCAGGAAGGCCAGGAGCCGCTGGGCTCTCGATTACAATCCCATCAGACCGTGCCCAGTCAATACAATAGGACATGCCGTCGTCATCGCTGCTGCTTGGTGGCAAATGTGCTCTAACGGCAGACCCGTGCAGCACTGCCAGCGAGTACGCATGCTGCTCCAGAAGCGTGGGTACATGCAGCTTCGGGTCCCGCGGAGTGCTGATAAACTGCCACCCAGAGCTCAGCTCCCCACCGCTGGCAGCTCCGATCCCAGAGCATGTGCTCGAGTACTGAGGCACAAAATGCTGCACATTCCCATGCCGCCTTCTGCTCGCTGCGGCTCGGCTGGTATCGCTCGACTCGGCAATCATTGGAGTCCATGGACTGCTGTTCGGCGCATACGAGGAGTAAGTGGTCACCGAGTTCGACCTTGTGAACGGCAGCCTGGCAGGCTGGATGGCGCTTGGCGTGCTGTCGGTGCTAAACTCTGTGTATCCAGTCCGCGCGTGAACCGCATCGAAAAACATGGGTATATTAAACAGATGGTCGATGTTCGTGTCTAGAAGCGTCGTCTGGCTTGCCGTGTGCGGGTCAAACACATCCGAAAAATCAGGCACCTTGGTTGTGATCTTCACTGGCGCCGAGGCTGCAGCTCTGGCTGCGACATCAAACACAGACATAACACCGTCGCTTATTGTGTGGACCGATGACGACGCATTGGAGGAGGAGGAGGAGGAGGAGGAGGACGTATCGAAAAAGATAAACCCGGGATCGTCAATATCAAACAGTACATTGTCCTCATCCAAAGCACGCTCAAACTCGCTCTTTTCGCGCTCCCATGCGTCCAGCTCTGCAGCTGGTATAAGCGCATCCTCGCCAGTTTCTATGAGCTTTGGATCGGTGACAACTACAGGCACAGCCACGCGCCATGGCGTTTCAAAGATGCCAGCTCCGTCTACGAGCCCAGGGATATTCGAACGGCACATTACCACGTTCATCCAGCGTGTATCGTGCAACACCAGCGCATTCGGAGACGCTGGCTTGTCGGAGAGATTGTTGATAACGTCTGGCTCAAGGACAAACCGCGAAAAACTACGCGCCAGCTGCGGAAGGTATTTTCTAAACGGACCTGTTATGGTCGATGTCGAGATCAGCATTGTCTGTGCGCTCAAAGACGAGCACTCCTCATCCGCCGTATACAGATCATGCACCTCCGAGAAAAAGTCTTTCATCCTGTGCATGCTCACTGGCAGATACTCAAGCGCATGCGCTAGCTGCTGTGCCGTCGAAAACACCATGTCCCTCGATCTGATCATATTTGCATACTCTGGTATGTTCGCCGCAGCCGGAGGAAGGCTGTTCAGCACCTGGATCCGCTTCAAAAGATCAAACTCGACATGTGCAACAAACGTCATTAGCTGTCGAATAGCCTCGAAGGTTGGCTGGTGGAGCAGCAGCAAAAGACGGCACGGAAACCCGCCAGTGAAAAGGCAAGACGCGCTGTCGGCTATAGGGGCCCCTCCCTCAAAAGAACGCACATATGAAATCTCCCGGTTTACGAGAGTGTCCGCGGATCCGCTCAGCTCGCAGAGTGGCCGCATGGCCCCCTCGCTGTCAGGACAGCGCGCGTTAAAGTACAGATACGTGTCGCGCGCAAGAGCGGCAAATAGATCGACGCACCATAGAACCAGCGCTGCTGCTGAAGGGAATGTTTCAACCCACCCGTCGGAAAAGCTCATGGCAATGTCAAAGGGCGTCTGCTGCTTGGCTGAGACCTTTTGGATTATGTGCTCGTGAACAATAGCCACTCGGGCTTCTACAACGGCTGCAATGTGCAGCATGAGTCCAAGCGATGTGGCCTGAATATCATGCTGCGCAAGGTAATGGATCTGCATGATCGCGCCAAACAGACGACGCATAAAAGGCGTGGTGGATGCCATTGGATCCAAATCAAGGCTCTTGACTCCCAGCGCGTTTGCTAGCAGCGTGCATGCGCGGTATAGCGCTTGTGAAAGCGTTCGCGAGGTCGGTATTTGAAATCCAGCTGTAGCATCTGAACTCCCCGATTTTGCATGGTCGTTTGCTTCGGCTGGCATAAGCTGGTTTTCCTCGTGCGTGGCCATATTTGCTAATATAGCCACCAAGTCTGTTGGATCCTCTTTGTTTAGAATGCGCACCGCAAACAGATCGCCACAATACGCGTGCACAGGGGCATTCATAAACTTCTGCTGGTCTTCCGAGATGTCGCTGAAAAATGGTGTCCAGCCCAGTCTGAACCGAGCATGCCCCTGGTTCCAGGCGCAAGCTACCGCAGAATCGGGACTCGCCTTGCTGCTTTTCTTTTTACCCAGATCCACTGTGCGCGGACACATCGCAAGCTGAAAGTAGGTTGTGTAGTGAGGACTAAGGACGCTGCCGATTACCCAGTCTGACGCGGAAGACAGTGGCTGCACGCATTGGTCAAAGCACTTGGAGTCGTCGTCTGCGCTGTCTCCGTGATCCTGGTAATTCTTCAACATCTCCACTTTGCCATCACCCCACGTCAGCATGAGCGCTCGATAGTCCTTGTCGCTAGGCTTCGCAAACAAATACCGCAGCTGCTGCCTTTCAGCGCGGTTTGCCATTACTGACAAAAGGAGCCCGCACCTCTGCTCCGTCCACATGTGCACTAGCCTTAGCGGAGGAGGCCGCCTTAGCAGGTCGATGACTGATTTCTCCGCGTGCGGTGCGCCCTCCAGCTTCCAGACCTGGATATATGTCGTAAAGTCGCTACTAGCAGAAAGGCTGCTAAGCGATGTAAAGAGCAGCGGAAAGTAGTGCTCCTCGCCCAGAATGTTCTTGTCGACCGGCCGCACTTCTGGGTTAAGCGCTGTGATGAGCTTGATGTGGGTGACACGCGGCACATATGTGTCTTCGCCGGAACCGGCGTCTGCGTCTGCGTCAGTGTCCACATCCATGGCCGAGTCGCTTTGGCTCTTCGATGCCATACTCAAAGGGAGTGTGGCTGGCTGGACCACAAGTGGTGTGGCAAACAACCTTGGGCTGTAATCCGATGCAAACTCAACCTGGATCCTGTAAACCTCGACTGTGGGTGCAGACATGCCTCCATTCCGCTTCAATTCTTCGGCAATAGCCCCAGGCTCGTGTGGGTGCTCTACGGGCGAGGCTCCGGCTCGATGGACCGCTAGATAGATCCATTTCTTCGAAACAAGCATCATGTCAGCGTGCGATATACGCCCCTTTGGTATATTACTCCATGGATCATCCCTATCGCTGCTATTCTTATCCGTGTTTTCGGTACCGCTACTAGCACTGGCCTGTTGCGGGGCCTCCCTTTCCTCTCGACGCTTCGGCTCCAGTGGTGACACAATACGCACCCACTTTTCATCTCGCTGGTAAATAAGGACAAGCTGGCCATCGGCGGTAAGAACAACCAGTGCGTATTCTCCCTGTGTGTTCCGCGGTCCAAAGAATGGCAGCCGTCGGATGTAAATGTTGGGATCTACGTCCCAGCTACCAAGGGAGCCGCCGCCCGAGGCACCTGCACTCGTGTCGCTTTGCTGTTGCTCCTGCTGCTGCTGCTGTGGAACTGCAACAGTCACCTGGTGTGTGGATAGCGATACAATTGGTGTAGCGGCTGGAGCATCGGTGGCATCCATGCTACTCGTAGAGGTCTGGCGACGGCTGATTCCATACTTGCGCGTGTTTGCCAGCCACAGCGACGAAATCACAGGATAGTCAAAGTCAACGTGGTACACGGATTGCCACGAGTTGAGCTCGTTGTCGACCTTGAATATCTCGAATCGCCCGGCGCGGTCGCTCGCAGCCAACATCTTACAGTCGGTGCTCCATGAGCATCTAGGAGCGGATGCAACCCGCATGCGCTCCCCCATCCCAACTTGGCTTGTGCCACCATGCCATCCCGAGAGTGGAGAAACATTGACCGTGTTGCAAGGCCAGCCAGCTGGTAACGCAGAGCCCTGGGGCTCTTGTTTCTGTTCGGGGTACTTGACGACAAATGCATCCATCAGCCGATCCATGTTTGCTCGAGAGACCTGCTCGTCCCACTGCTGCTGCATTCTCAGGTCACAGAGAGGAAGTAGTGACGGCTGGATGGAATGCGCCTTTGTGCCGACGTCCCACACGTGTGGAGGATGGACATGTAACCGATACAAGTGGATTGTCGACGATGGTGGGCGACGGGCCTCAAACGATCGCATGCTGTCTGCTGCTGTCATACTCGAGACGTCAGAAACATCGCGCTGTGCAAGCCGACATCCAGCAGTCGGTGCAACTTCGAGCTGCGGCCATGCAACAGCAAGGACATTCAATGACGACCATTCCGCATTGGTTGGTGAAACGCCGTGACAGAGAGATCTAAATGCGCCAGTCAGACTGTACAGCAGCTCTAATCCTTTTGGAGGGGCGATAAGCGCTGGGCAAGTAACAGTAACGGACTCTGTCAGATAGCAGTGCTCTTCTTCTGCTGCTGTATTTGGGCCATCCTCCACGGCATCTGTATCGGCAGCACTAGCCGGCACCTCGGGGCTGGGACCTTTTGTCGGTGCTGCTGCAGACTTGTCACTCGTTGAGGTTCCATCTCTGCTAGGCGATTGAGGTTTCTGGGGTTGATCTTGCTGTGCTTCTGCTGTACTTGTCAATGCTGGAGAAGAGTCCTCCGGTTGTTGCGGCCGAAGCGAGTCTGTCTTTACTACTGTAGCTGCTGATGGTGGCCGTTGTGGCGTAGCAGAGCCGGAAGCAGCAGGTGGCCGTGCAGCCGGCCGCACAGCGGGTCTCTGTGAAGGCGGCGGGCGACCCGCGGTCGGAGACCTCACAGAAGGCTGTTGTGCACCCGACTGGGTTGGTCTGACGATTATCCGTGGCCTAACGCCGGGTCTTGCAACAGGTCGCGCACCAGCAGAAGCGACAGACGATGCATTGACTTGTGGTGGACGTGGTCTAGCTCCGGTGGGCACTGTCTGTGGAGCCCGGGCTGCAGGTGGCCTGCCTGCGCCTAAAGCAGGAGGGGGGCGGCTGAGTGGTGGATGTGTAGCAGCACTAGGAGTCGAACCAGGTGGGCGTGCCGGCCGGGGCCGTACAGCAGATGGGCTGGTATTACTTGCCTGAACAGGCCGCTGAGGGTTTACTGGACGAACAGGTGTCAGCTTATTGTCGGTGGTTGTTGGATCGGCAGAAGAAGAAGAAGAAGCACTTGAGCGCTGCTGTTGTTGAATAGGAGATACAGCCAGCCCGCCATTAGAGGCTGCAGGTGGTTTTGATGCCGGAGGAGGGGTAGTAGTAGTAACTGGTTTTGTCGCATTTGGTAGAGATGCTGCTGTTACCGTTGCGGGTGATGCTATTTGAAGCAATTCTGGCAGCGAGCCTACGGAAGCGGAACTCGATACTGCAGTTGCTGGCTCGTCGCTGGCTTGAGTAAGAAGGTTTGACACGTCAAAGTCGAGACCAGAAAGGCCGCTGAGGTTGTCAAGGTTGAGCGTATCCACATTAAAGTTCAGCATAAGGTCAGTAGATAGGGACGCACTGGTGTCGACACCGGTGCCAGAGTGTTGCGATGTAGATGCAGGCTCGCCAGAGCTCCCAGAGATGTTGATACTCTCGATACTAGTGGAAAGATCAAACGGCAGCACGGCTTCTGTCTGAGCCGCACTGCTGCTCGACGGAGCGGCATCAGCTTCAGAGTTCTTGTCGTTGTCCATGCTAGGCGACGCGTGCAAAAACCTCTAAATAACCAAAGTCCGAAATACAAAACAGTGCCAAACGTGGTTAGAAAATGCCATACAATGCAATAGACGCTTTTTGCTGGATTTTAATTGCAAGTACCTCTTTGAAATGCAAAAATAAAAATAGTTGACGAGAAAGATGCTGAGAGCCTTGAATTAAAAATAGTGAATTTGTGGTCAGAAAAAAAGACGAGAATAAACGCGTGATTATTGTGTTTTGGCTTCTTTCAACCCGTGAATTTTTTATCCTTTACTTCTTTAAACTTGCTTACTTGTCTTGCAAACTGCCTAAATGATGTCGGAAACAAAGGAAACGCCCGAGGACCTTGCGGCACGGCATCGGAAAGAAAAGAAGGAACTTATCACCACTATCACAGCGCTAAAAAGAACTGTGCCAAAGGGCGACAAGCGCAGAAAGAAAGAGGCAACGGCCGAAATTGAGGTTTTAGAGAAGCAGCTCAAGGAGAAACATGCTGCTGAGCAAATAGCCATGGACGAAGCTCATTCAGCGAATGATGCGACAGACGATGGTCAGGATACACCGGGAGCGGCAAGGATGCCAGGCGGAAAGAAAAACAAGGCAAAGATGCGGCTACAACGCAGAGCAGAGGAAATGAAACGAATGCAAGAGGAAGCCGAACATGAAGCTGAGGGTATGGTCGATGTGACTGCAGTCGAAGCCGAGGCCATGAACACCCTTGCAGCCAGCGCAGGGCTCAGCGTAAAGGAGATTCGGCCCGACGGACACTGTTTGTACTCTGCGGTTGCAGACCAAGTCGGCGCATACCACAGCCAGCCGTCAGCAACGCATCTCGAGATGCGAAGTCGTGCGGCAAAGTACATGCGTGCTAATCGCGACGACTTTTTGCCGTTCATGACGCATGACAGCGGAGACATGTTCAGCGAAGCCGACTTTGCGAACCACTGCAACCGCGTTGAAAACACTGCAGACTGGGGCGGCCAGCACGAAATCACTGCTCTTTCGCACGCCCTGGAGCTCCCTGTCCACATATATCAGACCGGCACCCCAGTCCTGCGCATCGGCGATGAGGAGTACGGCGCAAAGGAACCGATCAGGCTCTCATACCATCGGCATGCGTACGGCCTTGGGGAGCACTACAACTCGCTCCACAAGACCGTCTAACAAAAGCTATAACCATTGTTATTAACTGAGAATAGAGACATGTGTGATTCTTTGCTATGCACTACCACCGCACTTGGATCCTGCCATTAGCGCCTGCTTGGCATTGGCAGCGTAGTTCGGGGTCGAGTCGTACGCCCAGCTCATGTCCCAAAGCATCGCTCCCCCAAACGAGTCTGTGTAGTTGCTCTGCAGCCCTTGAAGCTCATTCGCAAAAAAGCTTGGGCTCACGTACGACGACGGATTCCCGGCATTCTGACCAGCAGTTGCTCCAACGTAAAGCTTCATGCTTGGGTTTGCAAAGCTGCTGTTGCGCCACGCGTTCTCCCACATGTAATAGTTCATCGACTACCAAAATCAATATCAGAACATTGAATTAGCTTGCTGCAATCACCCCGTGAGCTATTTTCGCCACAAACAATAACACATATTGACACCAGAGCATGTCAGACTTACCTCTGGCCACAGGGGCAATCCGTACTTTGAATTGTCGCACCATCCCGAGTTGTAAAACTGTATAAACGCCATGTCAATTTGCGCCTGTGTCAAGAGCGTCCCTAGATTGGCGTCCGGGTAGGGACATTGCGGCGCAGCCGAGATGTAGTATTTCTTGCTTCCGGTCTTGTAAAGCTGGTTCATGTTGTTTGCAAACTCGACGAGATCCAGCTGCGACGACTGCTCAATGTCCAGGTCTACGCCATCAAGCACCGCATCGTCAAATGGTCTAAAGTCGGATGAGCCCTCCATAAATAGGTCCCAGACCTGCTTTGAGAATGTAGCTGCATCTGCGTTAAGCTGGGCGGTTGCGCCGCCTATCGACAGCAAAACAACCTTCCCCTTGCTCTGGCAGTGTTTTATGTCGACGCCCATATCGGCACAATGCATAAGCTCGGTCCCCGGAAACACTGGCACCGAGGCGTTTTTGGTGTAGTCGCAAATGTTTGCAAAGTTCAATACCGGGTAGCCACCCTTGCCCTGCAGGATGTACAGAAATGAAAGAAGGATAACATCAACATTGTCGTCGTCGCAATAGGCGCCAAGTGGCTTCTGGTATGGCAGGCTGCCCGAAGCAGCGCTGTTCTGACCCCAGTACACGGCGACGTTGGAGTTGCATGAAATGTCGAACCCAAGGACTCCAGAAACAGCGCCCAGCACTGCAATGACAGTCGATGCAATCACAAGAGACAAGAAGCAATTCATTTGGCGTTAGGAAATATCAAGAAATCGTTAAATGTAATAGCGCTGACATGTAGTGTTTAACTAGTTTCTCAAATGAGCAACAGCGCGCCAGTCTTATATACAACCCGCTCGAGAACACAAGGATGCTTGTAAACTAAGACAGTGCCGTTCTTTTGTTCCTATTGAACGACGCTGCTCTTGAAGTCACCTTGTTGTGTCCAACATCTTGCTGGATATAGGCAATATACACATTGCATATATGACGTGCATGACTGTTGAAGCTGTCCGAGTATATATTGCTCATGATACATATATCCCGGTAAGGGCATGTGACTCTTAATACCAAATTGTAGTCTGTGGTTTACCAGATGACAACTCCCATCATGCGTGCATGTCCGGACTGTGTCAGCGGTCGATGTAATGCTACATTAATTCATAACAAAGATAATCCGCCCTCGCCTTGTATTTTCGTGCAGAAAACACGGACATTTCCAAATTTCTCTTTTTCCTCTCGTGCAGACAAACGGGCCGATGCCTCCAATCTTTGCATTATCGTTGTTGCACAATAACTAAACCATTGATTATGTACTTTTCTATATTTTGCAGCAAATATACTACGAATCGTTAAAGCTAAAAGATATATCAAATTATCGGTTACCCATTGCAATATGCTCGCCAGATCAAATCGCTAGTGCCTGAGCGACCCCGCTTGTTAGAATATATAGGACTACAAATAGTCAATTACCAAGAGAATGATGGGCAGCGTTATCATTAACGGAATGTAATGTGTGTTGGTAGAGTCTTCGGGTGCCTCCTCGGCTAGTATATCCAACTAGATAACTTGAGTGTGCAGTATATTATATTCGAGAGCAGGGAACACGTAGATATGACCAGTGCAATACGTCTAAATGCCACAGCACATAATACACGACCAACCACGAAGATAAAAGCAGGCTTGTCTAGATTTAGCTTGAAGCACACGTACACAAACATCCGAGAAGCAATACGCACGACAACGCCCTGTAGTTCTCTAAGCATTACATCCGTCAGTCATATGTTGATTTGCTCGATGGCTCGTTGGCTTGTCGACCAACACTTATTTGTCCTCTATATTTCTTCCTCTCCCGATTTCCTGGATCTCTAAACTGCCTTTTGCTCTAGCATATTTATATCACTTGTCTCTATCATTTCAGCATTGCTGCCACATTTCGTGTATTGCACATCTGCACTATCTTGCTTGCAAAACACTTTCCGCTGCTCCTCCAAACGCACAGCTTTTACTCAAAGCTCACCGATGCTCGGCTTGTTTTCCTGGGCACACTTGCCCGACAAGGACGACGGCCGCGTGGGATTCAAAGACTC
>JANBOT010000209.1:0-12379 GCA_027575385.1 Coemansia sp. RSA 2399 | reverse complement strand
ATGGCAAAAATAAACGTTGGACTGGGCAACTCTTTGCCACAAAAAAAAAGCGGTTGTAGAAAGAAAAAAATAAGCGCAATGTGGCAATGTATCCCAGATATTGGAAAAAGAAAAAGGATGAAGCTGATAGAAAAGATGAAAAAACCAAAGGATTCCTTTCAAAGGGGGAAAATCGGGCATGCACGCTGACGAAAACGATACATATGTGAGAACATCTTGGACGGCTGAGTCTGAAACAGAGCGTAGATCAAAGGACGGGGGCCATTTCGTCGAATCTCCCGTATGATCCGCTTTCTTTGACCTGCTTCTGGTGCAATTGCTTTGGCAAACAGCCTGCCGCTTTGGGGGAAACCTGAACAGGACTTGCAATGACAAGCAGCCCTCCCTTTCTGCTCACACACATAAATGCACCTGAAATGAAGAAACGGCACCGCAAGTCAGCTGCTGCTGCATGCGATTGCGTTTCGCTGTTGTTGTCGGCATCTCTGTTCTCTCCCCAACACGGCAAACAGAGTGTAGAGTTTTTTTTCCCCCGCCGCCGAATCGTACATAAGACGACGATGACTCAGCGAGCCGAGTCAGGCACGAGTTGTTTATCCAAAATTTCGCACAACACAATAAGCTCAGTCAGCACGACGGCGACCAAATGCCATTTCTCCCCTCACCACCTTGTTTGCATTTGTTTATTCGTTCCCCCCCTCCATCTCGTTATTTGTTTTCTTTATTTGTTCTGCTTTGCGAAAATGAACTATTTGGCCGCTGCGACCAGCAACCCAAAGAAGCCATCGGGAAACAAGGGCGATACATTGGCGGCGTCCCCAGCTGCTCCGCAAAAGCCCGCCTCGGATGCAGCCAAGATGAAGACAAATGCTCCGGCCAATCGACCTTCTCCCGTAAACACCCCCAGCAATGGCGGAAATGGCGATAACAGAAAGCCCGTTGCTGGACCCAGTGCTGCACCGCAGCCCCTCTCATATGCTGCGAAAGCTGCGGCGGCCAAGAGGCCACCAGTCGCGGCTGCACAGAGCACGACCGGGGCCGGAACGGCTATTGGTAGCGAGAAAGGAACAGCAGCGGTAGCAGCAGTGCGGAGACCGGGCACCGCTCGTTCTAGCGCATCAGCGGAAGCGCTGCCACTGGCTTCTCTGGTAGACACAAAGATCCGCATCAAGCTTGTCGACGACAGAGTGATCGAGGGTGTTTTGTTTGCTTACGACGTGTACAGCGGTGTCGTTGCGGTGGTGTCGCCCAGCAGTGGTGCAGACTTCCAGACAGTCACCGGAGCTGCTCCCAGTACAAGCGGCGTGCGACAGCAGACACAAGTCGACCTTATCAAGGCAGCAAACATAGCCGATGTCCAGGTCATTGGAAAGCAGGGCGACGATGCCAGCGGGTTCTATATGCCAGAGCTCCAGAAGGTTCCTGCAGGCGTGATAGAGGCACGGAAACAAAAGGCACTCGTCCAGGCGCGGGAGCGGGCGTCGCGTATCGGCGTGGGCGTCAGCGACAAGGCGCAATCGATATTTGATGCCCTTTCCAGGACGCTTCCTTGCCGGTGGAGCCAGGGCAAGATTGTTGTCCTTGATGAGATTTCGATCGAGCCGCCGTACAATGTCGATGACTGCCGTGATCTCACTGGGGGCTCGTCTTCGCTGCAGAGAGTAAAGAAGGTTCTTCAGGGAGAGCTGAATCGGCTGGAGCGATCTGGTACCGAGTCACCTTCATCAGCTGCCGCTAACCCTCTTCTAACAAAAAAAAAATAAACAGAAATAAATTCAGGTTGTCTAGTAGGCAGTTCAATAGTAAACGCGCATCGCAACACATTTCACAAGCAAACAGAAGCCTTGCAAAAATAACTACGGCTCGCTTTGTGTTTGCTTCTTCCTGTACTGTGGGATTGCTGTAGGCGGTCCGTAAAAGGGGAGGAGGTGTGCATTTGATTTCTAGCCATTGCTGGGCTCTTCTATTCCGGCGTATCGTCTGGAACTGTGCTCAGTTGCTGGATCTTTTGCAGCTTCGCCACAGTATCGGCAACATCGACCCGGTGCCAGAGAAGAAACTCGTTATCTACGTGAATGACTGGCACATCGTACTTGTACTCCTCGAACCATGCCTCGTTGCCTGGCTTTCTAATATCCACTTCCTCGATGTCAAACGGGACTTGCTGGCGCACATGCTCGAGCGCTTCCCTTGCGTGGACGCACAGTTGGCACCGGTTGTGCGTAAACATGGTTAGCATAAGCCGCCGTGCTCCTCCCTTTGCTGCCATAGTCGTTTTAGTGTCTGGTGTTAGAATTCAACGCAAGTAAAAGAAAAATGTGTCGTGTTTTTTTTAGGCAGGGAAGCGAAAAAAAATGATCAGAGTAATCAGTACTTCTTTCTTTGTTGTTTCTCGTTGCTTAGATAAATCTGGATTTATGTCCTGAATTCCATATATTTTTTTGTTGCAACAATGTTTCTGCGTCCTGTATCTACAAACACCCTGCCATATTTGGCGATAAGACGTACGCTTCATTCCAGCAGTGTCTGGACAGCTGCGGAGCCTAGTAATTCTAAAACCAAAGGCACAGGAGAAGCTCAGCGCCCAAATACAGAAACAGGGCAACAAGCGCAGCAGCAGCAGCAGCAGCCTGTCGCAGCAGACTCCAAGGAGAACAGCCAGGAGGAAAAGATCGAATACATCGGCAACACCCGGTTCCCTCGGCCGCGCATAAAGCCAAGGAAGACCATCACGCCTGGCGAGGCCATCGGGCAGAACGATCCGGCACAGAGGATCGAGAAGGCGCCGATAAAGGACCAAGTAGCCCAAAAATGGCGTGATGTCCTGAGTCCCGAAAAGAACCTGGAAAGCAGGTCAAAGATAATTGGCGAGATCGGCGAGTCCTACTTCCAAAACATCCTGGATCTCCGCAAGAACGGCGCCAAGCTCTTCATGGCGCCGAACCAGCTTATCCCTGCAAACAAGGCCAAGTTCCTGCCCAACCTGGAAGGCAAAACGCTTACTGGAAAGAGTGTTGACATTTCAGAGCTGTGCAAGGACAAAACGACACTTCTGACAATCGAGTTTGTCAAGTTTGCCGAGAAACACACGATGAGCTACATCAGCGTTTTCGAAAAGTCATTTGCCGATAGCACAAAGGCGCAGGTGATCCAGGTCAACATTGAGGAGAACTGGGCAAAAGCCGCGGTGCTGCGGATGTGCTTCCCGTTTATCCGGCGCAACATTCCAAAGCATCGGCACGACAACTATGTCGTCCACTACGGCGGCGTCGACTCGCTCAAGAAGATGCTTGGCATTGCAAACCCTCTTATCGGCTACGCCTTCCTTGTAGACAAACACACCCGTGTTCGGTGGTACGCTAACGGCGAGGCTGTCAATGACGAAAGCGCAATCATGGCTGCTCTGACCAAGGAGCTTTTGCGGAAGACCAAGTAATGAAATGAAAATTCAGCATTCATCATTTAGTTGTGAAGATATGATATGGTTAGAATTTTATTTATTCCTCCTTGTCAGGCTTCGACGGGCCGTTGTAGTTGTGGTGGTGGATGCGCGGCTGAGCTCCACTACATTTTCTAGACTTTATACTCGAAAGCACATAATTGAGGTAATATGGCGGGTAATCTGGAAAGAACTTCAGCGACAAAAACACAGGGTCTTTCCCATGCATCTTTACCAGCTCAAGCAATTCCTCCGTCTGCTTCCCACTCCACGTAGGCGCTTTCCGGATTTTAGGACATAACACAACAAACCACGTACGCATAAGTACCGGCAAGCTTCTGGTCATCCCCGTAGTATTCTTTACGTGCGTGGCCACCTTTTTCCACGACCGCTCGCCATACAATACGCACACCCTCTTCGAGCATCTCCAACTCCTTTGGCTCCAAATGTGTCCACTCCCGACTGTGATCGATGTTTATTTGGAAGTCTTGCTCACCCTTTTGTGAGCGCATCATCACCGTGTACCGGAGTCTACAGGATTTAATTGTCCGGTGCGTAAAGTGACTGTTTACATCGTTCCAGTTTATCGGCGCATTCCATGTGTTGCGACACTTGTCAACAACCTCAATCAACCGCATTTCCTCTTCCTTGGTCCATTCTCCTATTCGCTCAGGCTCTTCATCCTCACCGACCGTCTTCTGCGCTCTCGAATTTCGCCCTGATGTCATACTTTCAAACGCGGGAAGTTCGGTCGGTTGCGGCTGCCGCTCTCTTTCCTTGGTTTTGATTTGATCCTCGTCGAGCACATCATGCGATATCGTGTCCGCAAAGCTGGCCAAACGGCTTAGATGCCCCTTTTCGTCGTCGTCGTTTGACGTCTGGCTGCTGTAGTATCGACTGCATGCCTGGCGAGGTCGCTTGTATAGCGCGTGAATGCTGCACAGTAGTGATGTCCCGCTATTTCGAATCATCCGAGAATAACAACCTGACAAGTGCTGCAGATATTCGGGACTCGAGTTGTAGTCCCGACGATTCCGATTTGGTAATAAACTTTTTTGTTTAAAAAGGTGACAAGACAAAGGCTAAATTCGTCACAGGCAGATGGACACCGCCAGAAAAAGGGGGGAGACATCGGCAAATTGCCCCCATCGCTGATGCTGTTCAAAATTAGGGGGGGTTGCCATGTGGCACGGACAGGCAAGAGGCTTCGCACAAGTGATCCGATTGCCAGATCTCGTCTTTAGAGCTAGACAAATAGTACGCGAATGCTAAATTTCAGGCTGTTGCTGCCATTTGAGCTTGGCGTCCTCGAACGTGGAGTAGCAAAAGAACTTGTTTGACAGCCCCCCGCGATGCGCCGGGTAGAACTTTGTGATGCGTGCACCAACAAGCTCGTTTGCCAATTTCTCCATGACCGCGCCGGTGTTAATCATGATCTTTGCATCATCGGCCGCAAGAAACTTTGCCGTTTCAATGGTCTGCGACAAGCAATCCTTGTTTAGAAACGGCGGATCCGCGACGATAAACTTGAACTTTCCCTTCAACTCGCTGGCACGGGGAAATTTCAGAGGCTTGTTAAAGTCGTAGAACACAAACTGGTCCTTGAACACATCAAACCGTGTGTCGTACTCGAACACAAAGGCATTCGAGTTCTCGGACGCCAGTTTGTTGAACGCAACATAGGCGGTCGGCGAGCTAATGAACGCAATGTATTCGCCGTCGTCAGTGTTCTCCAGCGCCCTGGATGCAATAAACTCGGCGGTGGTGTCGTCGTACCAAAACTGGCTGAGCTGCCAGTCTTCCTGGAAATAATCCATTGTGATATTTTTCCTCTCCTCGAACATTTCGTCAGCGTGGTTCTGCAGCTTGGCAAACTGGTCGTCCATCTCTTGCTTTTCTTGTAAGAAAGACTGGAGCGCAGCCAAAGTATCCTTTGGGAGTGAAAGGGAATCGGAGTCCATCCTGTGATACTATTACGTTCTGTAAGGTAGCAAACTACAACAATCTCTTTCCCCCTTATTCACGATCAAGAACTGGTTTTCGTTTATGAATTGTAAAGCACTGTGTAGAATATATCTTCTGGAAACAGAAGAAGAAAATGTACAAAGCAACTAGCCTGTCAAACTTTTTTAACTAGCCTGTCAAACGTTGAGGACGTTGGAGAGAACCCCCAACATAAAAAGTTTTAACTTTTTTTTTTTTTTACGCGTTCGCAGAGCAAATTAAATTTGTGTCTCTATGACGACATCTAATTGCAAAACATCCATTGCGAGTCCAGCCTTTGAAGCACCGAAAAATGTTCGAAATGTAATATACAAAGTTGGGGAGGGGGAAGCGATGGAAATGTGATCTTATTTTTTCTTCAGCTGCTGGTCGACGAAGGCGCAGCAGCAGGGTTCTCGGTAGCTCTAAGGCCGAGTTTGTTGATGCGATGCACTTTTCGCCGGAGCTTGCGATTGCGAGAGAATGGCGAGTGGACTCCACTGGCCAGGGGCGGCGTGGTCGACGAAAAAGACGCTCCCGATGCACTTGCCCCTGTTGCTGCAGCTGCTGTTGTGGACTGAGCTGTGGCAGCAGGGAGCGTGCTGGAGCTGAACGAAAGGTTGCGGAGATTGTGGCTGGCCGTAGGGCTGCTCCCTGGGGATAACGGCTGGGCTCCTGTCTCCGATTGCGTGCCATTCATCCCGATATAGCGCGACGACGCGCTACCGCGATACGGGGTTTGGCTTGGGCGCGGAGCCGCAACGTCCGATCTCATTGTCGTGTGCTCGAAGCGCCGCGTGTATGGCGACAATGTCTGGCCCATGCTCATTAGCGAAGCCAAGCGTGCCGCCACCGCGTTGTTCGCAGACCGCAAGATAACGCCATTCTGCTGCTCGTTAAGCGCGCGCTCTTCTTCCTTGCGCCGCCGGATATACGCGTCAAGCTCGGCAGACTGCTGCATGCGTCCCCAGTCGTCGCTAAGAAACTGCTCCAGAGACTCGGGGTCTCCGCTCATCCGGTTCTCGTCAAACGTGGTGCTTCTAAGGTGGCCGTTCAGGGCAGGCGGCGGCGGCGGCAGAAAGTAGTCTGAGCGGGTGGCGCCATGCCGGTCATAGCTAAAGACCGAATGGCCAGCTAGAGAGGTTGTATCGAATTCCGGCGGCGTCTGTGCCCAGTCTACGTTTGACCGCGACCCCGATATGACCGTGCCCATGTTTGTGAATATTCCTGCATCGTCCAGACTTCCGTCATGGATCGAATTGGCCAACGAGTTTGTGAACGAGTAAGCGCTCTGGATTTCATGGTTGCCCTGCGAATGATCTTGCTCATGGGCGAATGTCTGGCTCTGTCGAGCCAAGTGGTTGCGAATCTGCTCTTCCGTGGATAGCTCCATGAGCCTGCGATGCAGCTGTGTGGTCATGAGATGCTGCGACACCGACTGTGGCAGCGAGTCAACCGACGCCGCCCCAGAATCCGATCTTGCAGTGCGCGCATGCCTGCTTGGGGACCACATGTCGCCAGCCATGCTGTCGGACCGCACGTGGTTCATACGAATCTGCTGCTGCTGCTTCTCTATGTACTCCTTCCGCTGCTTATCCTTGAGTTCGCGCGCACGGCGGAGCTCGTTGACGCTCATTTCGTGGACAATAACCGGAAGGTCCTCCTGGAACAGCGATCTCAACGTGGCCTCGATTTCGCGCTGCAGCATACTGCGTACCGACGGGACAGAGTCAAAGGTCGAGTGCACCTCGACAGAGACAAGCGGGTCGCTTCGGAACACAAGGGTGATCCCGTCCTGCTTGGACACAGCAAGCACGATGATTCCATGCAGTTTCAGCCCAGAGATGCGCAGGAGCATGGGGACAACGAGCGGCTGGGCAGCCGCAACAACACCGACGCTGGGCATCGATGGAAGCTCGCTGGTGGGTAGCCGCAGGGGGTTGGCCTGGACTTTGGTTTTCAAGACAAGAAACCCATCGCCCTCGTATTTCATGCGGAACATGGCCCGGAACCTGTCCTCCTCAAGCTCGCTTATTTCAAGGATGTCCAGCTGTGGAGGTGTGCTGCCCAGGTCAAGCTCCTTTGCGACTATTGGCCCCACTAGGTTGGGCGGTTTGTTGTCGCCCTTGTTCAAAGCCTGTGTGAGCATATCCAACGCCTCTTCGTTCAATTCGGACGGAAGCCCGTCCCAGTTGAATTTAAACGACATTTAACACCACTGCAACAGATAAGGCGCTAGCTTTTGCGTGTTTGAATGGTTTCCTGTATGTGTGCCAGACCAGACGACAGCGACAACGACCACAGAGAGGAGAGGAGGGAAACAAGTGTCTAGCCAGGATAACCGAAACACGGGAGTCTTATAAAAGGTAGGAAATATTTTTTTTCTAAATCTAAATAAGAAACAAAAATAAAACTGAACACCCGAGCTGAAGATAAAAAGACTTGGCGACGAGCACACACATGCCTATAATTGACAGCCACATGCCCAAGCAACAAGTCATCAAGATTGTGACATAAATGCTGAGGGTAATCGTAGGATTTGCTCTTCGTGAGATTAAACCCGCGTGCCATCTCAGATTCCAGGTTACGGTAATCAATCAGCTTGCTTAACAGTTACTGCGTCACAGAAGCTTTAGCCTTTCTCCTTGGTCCCTTTTTGCCATGAGACCGTTTGTTTGGCAACGGCATCGGGGCTGTTGCGGCTCCATCGCTCGACTTTGCACGCTTGGTGTTCTTGCCTGGCTTCCGGAGGCTGTCAGTAGCCGCCGCATCTTTACGCCTCTTCTTGCCCTTTGCAGCGGTGCTGCTATCGTTGGGCTTGTCAGAAACCCCAATGTCAGTAGCAGCTCTCATATCCTCCAGCTGCCGCCTGGTTCTGTCGATATCCGCTGCTTTCTGGCGCACAAACCCCGCAACAAAAAAGCCATTCGTTCCGTCCTCTGGCAAAGTCCGCACAAGACATGCTGCCTGGGCCTTGGTAAGTCCTGCTGTCTCCAGCCCGCGGCGCGGCCACGTAGGGATCACATCTTCAGCGGGCGCCAGTCCAAACTCATCCTGGCTCTGAAGAACGCGGGCCACCACAGCCTCATTTTCCACATCGTGCACAGAACACGTCGAGTACGATATCCGCTTGACGTTTGGGAAGCGCATTGCGTGGAGGATGATTGATGTTTGGAAGTCGGCCAGGTTCTTCAGCCGCGACTCCTGGCCGGCACCAACCGTATCTGTACTTGTGTCTTGGTTGCTGATTGCGGCAATGTACGTGTCAACAAGAGCGTCTAGGCGGCTGACGATTCCAGAGCCCGAGCATGATGGATCGAGAAGCGCATACTCGACGCCAGCGTACTGCGGATCGAGCGGATCGAGATCGAGAAAGCTCGTGCACCGAGCAGTGATGATCTCGCATTTGGCGCTGTTGGTTAGCTTGATCAGGATGTCCAGGCGCCTCCGGTCCATATCAAAAGCAAATATCTTGCCGCTGTTCCCCATCAAACTGGCCATGTGGCTCGTCTTGTTGCCCGGCGCAGCACAGGCGTCAAGCGCCGTCGACCCAGCAGCTGGCCGTACCACATGGGCTGGCATGCAAGATGCTTTGTCCTGGAGGATCATTGATCCGCCCACGTATAGCGGATGCGCATGGAGGTCGGTTCCTGGCGGAAACACCAAGACATCATGCAGATCCAGATCCCGCATAAACGTGCGCGACTTGACCTTTAGGACCTGGTGAGCCATATCGCGCTTCACTTGCTGGGAATCGACCAGATCGTACCCTTCGTCCTGAAAATACTTTATCACACCATCGACTGTGGCTGCAAGCAAGTTGACCCGCACATAGCGGAACGTGGATCCGCTGTCCCGCAGCTCTACAGGAACCAGATCGTCGTTGCTTTGCGCGCCAAGCTCCTCCTTGACCCGTGCCAGTTCGGCAACTAGCTTTACCTTGTGTTTGCGGATGCTCTGGTTGAGCTTTTGGTTGGCGCCCTGGCGCTGCAGCCCGACATTCTTGAGAAGAAGATCGTGGACGAGGACTAGCGCCAGCCGCAGTTCAATCCCTTCGGCCTCCACAATCCCGCTTCTCCGGATGACTGTGGTGAGCGCCGAGGCATTCTTCAGTGTCTCGCATATCAGCGCATACATCTTGCGCTTTTCCTCCGGCCTCAGGTGCTGGTTCCCAATGGTCATGGTCTTTATCGATCCTTGGCGCCGCTCCAGACGCAAAAGGATATCCGCAGCCCGTTCGTAAAACAGCATGCTTCTCTGATTTCTGCACCAACAACAAAAACGGAAGCACTATATCAACCTGGGTCCGGAATAATAAAGATGTTAACGCAAAGACAAAGGCGAGAATCTTGTGTGCTCATTTTCTTTTCGCCCCCGTATGCAACACACAAATCGGAAATATCTGTAGGCAAACACGCAACCCCATGGGATCTACACGTGATGGACTGCATGATCTGAATGGGTCTTTCCAAGTTTTGAAAAAAAAAAAGACATTGGCGCTGCTTGCTGTTACACTTTAACTCGTGAAATAAGAGAAATGCAGATCAAAGAAAGACACAATAGCGCGTGTTTGCGGATAATTTCAGGTTGAATTGCAAAAATTCTAATATATCCATATTTGCTAGTTTTAATGACAATCGTCCAAAAAAAACAAAGCATTCCTCAAAAAGAAAGGATATATAAATCTGCAGTGAGTGACAAAGGGATTTTTGGATCAAGTGAATGCGCAGGTATCTAGAGTGGTGCAGATCTCTCAAGCACTGCAGCGGCAGAGATATACTACTCTAACAATTGGGTGATGACGACGACACCAATTATAACCCAGGCAGCACCACCTTCGCTATTATTTACCGTACTCGACGACTGCACCCGTGTATATGAAGCAGGCGGCGCCCATGCGACACCACGCACCGAAATGCACAAGCAATGGTAATCTAGAGCTGCCTGGAACGAGGCAACCGAGCAGCAACTGCTTGCCATCTGTATCGCACGGGTTGACAAGAGACTGAGAGGTACAGAATTAAGGCCTTGTACCCCCTTTTTGCACACTGCTAAAATAAAGACGAGCATCGCCTTCCAACACAGGTCAGCATGTGTACATTGGCTCTGCCTTCTTTCATTCTGCGAATGAATGTTAATGCACACCCTTTTCTTATTCAGGTGCATGCATATTCACGGCTGACGGATCGACTTGTCTGGATGACCACTGCGATGTGCAAAGATGTACATTACAATGGAGCAGAAGCAAGGCAAGCACTGCTTTTGTTTATTTTAGTTTACCGATGGACATTCAATCCAGGATAAATTTCGATTACCCAATGTTATTTTTTTCTTTATTCCTTTACTGTCGTTGAAGTGTTAATTTCAGGCAGATGACCAAATGCTCAGGTGTCGAGCGAGCAGTACATTTTCTCTTTCTTGCTTTCCTCTCCTCCACCCACATGTTTCCTTTGGCATTATCGGACATCGCTAGTTGTCGTGGCACGTTGTATCTAGTCCAGACGTTCAATTATATGTAAAAAAAAAAGATGTTATAATGTAGTTGAAAGCTTGGGTAAATCAAGGGTGGCAAAACATGTAGCGCAATATAATTTAAAGAGACAATGTATTGGCTAAAGGCTACATGTAAGATAAACTGGCAGTAGAGCCACGTATGCCGCGCATATCAGCTGTGGAATTGGGTCAGGTACAGCCAGTCTCCCGCGACAGGCAAATCTATTAATAGTCTAAGTCTCCATGGATTGACTCAATATGAAGCTGTAGATGAAGCTCGGAAAGGGCATTGAATCCACAGATCGTGCAAAAGAAATCCTCCCGGTTGAGCCGTGGTGCGGCAAGGTTCTTGCATGTCTTCCTCTGGTTGCACATTATTGCCGAATTAAAGAATGGCGCTGAAAAAGGGCGGGCTGTTATACAATGGCGGATCGGGAAAAAAATACTCCTGGAAAGTGAATGTTCAGTGCTTGCGGATAATGTAAAGTAGAATTTGGTATTGAATTGCTGTTGATGAGGATGGAATGATTGAGTGAAAAAAAAAGAGGAACGAAGAGGAAGCATGACTAGTATTTATAGGCGCTTGCAATCCGGAGGCCAAGCCTGTGCATTACACCATTTGTTTTATCTATTTACGAATTCCGCAGATTGCTTTATCGCCTTTTTTCCTCGAGCACGCGTATGTCGGAGATTGCGTAGTCCTTCTTACTCGTGCAATTGAAGTAACGAGCTGGTGGTAAGATAGAAACAATAGGAATTAAGAGCATGCGCTTTTTTCGCCTCTCTTTTTGTTGTTGTTGCAAGTGGCGCTGCTTTCAAATGAGAAAGGGGGTGGCACATATACCCCCTCGCACCACCCCCTTCTTCGCCACTTGTGTTTACTGATGACTTGTCACGAACGCCGGTGTTTGCACATCCACCGCCTTGCCTTTCCTTCAGCGCAGTGCCAGCCATAATGGAATCATCCACGGCGCCGAGCCGCTGTTTATCTTGAACTGCATCCTGTTTGCGGGCTCATCTGCCTCTAGCATGACCTGTGGACATCGGGAGAGCAGGGACATCATATGGCATCCCTGTTTTTCTTCTCACTCTTTACCAAAGAAAGAAGCGCCCGCCTATCTGCCATCTCGGGATAAAATTAGCAAATAGGCGATGTGCAACGCCAAATTCGAACACGAGAGTGAGAGAGAACAATGGGCTATAAAAAAAGAGATGACCAAGACAGCGCCCGCTGGTGGAGATTGCAGTGGCCTTTTTGTGAAATGAAAAAAGCAAGCGTGATAAAGATATATGACTACTGTTGCATTTGCACGCCCGTCTATTTGCGACATGTTGGTCGTGTCTATTGCAAGATGAAAAACAAACAACCAACAGGCGTGGTGTTTTCGGGAATTCAAATGTCTTTCCCCCCCTCTATTCCATGGCTTCGCGTCTGCTGAGGCAAAGAACAATGCATTGATAAAC
>JANBOT010000208.1:0-12402 GCA_027575385.1 Coemansia sp. RSA 2399 | reverse complement strand
TATAAATTTATAAAGAAAATATAGATTATAATTATATTATATAAAAATATATAAATATATAATATAAATTTCATATAATAAAAATATTATTAATATTTTTATATTATTTATAAATAATTTATTTTATTATTTAATATATTATTTTTATTAAATACTATTATTATAATAATAAATTTATTTATTATTTCTTTATTTTATTATTTAATATATTATTATTATTAATACTATTATTTTTATAAATTTTATTTATTATTTAATTTTTTATATATTTATTTTCGTTATTTTTTATTATAAAATAAAAATTTTATCTATATTTATGTTATTAGTATTTCTTCTTACATATATTTCTAATTCACCAATCCTCCTTGTATAATCATTTATTAAATAAATATTATTTCTATCTATTATAGCATTTAATTCTATATTAATCCTAGTTAAATTTTAAAATTTATTAGCTGACCTATTAATTAGTGAAGCAGATTCCTGAGTATTTATATAAAAAAGTTTAGTGTATAATTTTGTATTATTATATATGATTAAAGGATAATTTATAATATCTTCATTATATATTTTGTTAGAACTTATCACATTTATATTATAGGTACATATAATGAAAATTTTAAAAAGTTTATAGTATTTAGAATCATTATACACTACAGAATATACTCTTTCTATGAAGTTAGAAGCAGCTTTAGAATCTATCAAATATAGGTATAATGATATTCTCTATAATAAATTGTTTTTTTATAATAAAAGCTAAATTATTAGCATCTTTTCTAATTGTTCCACCGCCAAATAAATTATCTCTCATCCATTCCAATAAATATATTTCATCTTAGTGTAGTTTAATTAGAAAAATTAAAGATGTTTGAATTTTACCAGAAGAAAAATTAAGATTAGAAATTCTAAAGATTCCCTCTGCGTCAGTAAACCCTATAAACCATTGTATTAATTCAGGAGACCATTCTGATATAGGTATAGAAGAATAATTAGTATTAATCCTAGGATTTGATAAATTAATTTCTTTATAAGAATCGTAATATTAGTTGAAGTATTAGTAAAATAAGTACGTTTTTGAGATTTATTAAAATTTATTTTATGTTTTCTCATTTTATTTAAATCTGAATCACGAATAATCCATTTACCAGTAAATAAATATTTAAAATTAAAATAAGCTCTGGTAGAGAATATAGTAAACATATATAAAAATTGAATAATTGATCCTAGACCAATAAATATGTTAATTAACGAATAACCACTATCAATTCTTAAAAGCATAAGAAGAACAAATATTCCTCCTAACACTCTACAAAATCTCGTTAAAATATTATTATGAAATGTTTCTAATTTAGAAGGTAATGTAGGTAAACTATTAACATAATAAATTGCTAGTCTTATATCTTGCCGTATAGAACCAGAAGACCAGATAAATAATGGTTCATGATGAGAATTAGAACCAGTAGCTATATCTGCTAAGGTGTTCTCTAGAATAGAAATGAAAGGTATTATGATTAAGAAATAAGAGAAATAAAAAATAGTAGCTACTGTCCTTATGTATAAAAATGGAGGCTCAGCATGATTTGCACCAATCCACATTAATATGAAAAAATTAGCTATAAATAACCAATAAAAAAAATTTCATAAATGGTCTAAATTGTAAAGATCGTGTATTGGACATGTCCAATACCGGTAATAAAAATAATATTAATATAACAGCAAACATTGCTATAACATCACCTAATTTATGAAATATAGATCTCGTTATCGAGCATAAAAAAATCGAAAAATTTATAAATAGTATAATAAAAATAATTAAATTTTAGTTAAATAATAAATTATAAATTTAATTAACCTCTTATTATAAAATAAATACAACTAATTATAATAATAATTATTATAATTATACTTGATATTAAAGAATAATAAGTTGAATATTTTCTTAATTTTATACTTAATAAATAAATTGGTTTAGGTAATAATGTTTTTAAAAATTTTTCTCCTTTTAAATGAATATAAAACTGACAATAAATATTAAAAATATTTAAACTTAAAGATATTATTAAAAAAAATACGGATAAAGAATATTCCTGTAATATTGATAAATTTGAAAATTCATTAAATAGATTTTCAAAGTTATCTTGAGATATAAAACAATCTTCTTTTATATCTACATTTTTTTTTAAATCCTTATTTAATGATTTATCTAGATCAGTATTAGTATTTAAAATAGTTTCTTTTTTAAAATTTAAATTATTTAATTTTAAATTCTCGTTTTCTATTTTTAATTCTTTTACTGTTAATTCTAAATTATTTTTTTTATTATCTTGGTTTATATTTCTTTCATTATTATAAATTGAAGCACCAACTCCAGTAATACCTATTATTAATGTTGTTAATTCTGTTGTAAGTTTTTTTACGGGTCCACTATTTAGCATTATTTTATCTTTTTCAAATTTTAAATTATTTAAATATATTTTTTTATTTTTTTCAGAATTAGAACCAGAAGTAGCTATATCTGCTAATGTATTTTCTAATATACTAATGAAAGGTATAAAGAATAAGAAATAAGAGAAATAGAAAACTGTAGATATTTGACCTATCAAAATAAAGGGACTTTCAGCATGATTAGCACCAATCCACATAAGAATGAAAAAATTGGCAATAAATAACCAATAAAAAAATTTCATAAATGGTCTAAATTGTAAAGATCGTGTATTGGACATGTCCAATACCGGTAATAAAAATAATATTAATATAGCAGCAAACATTGCTATTACACCTCCTAATTTATGTGGTATAGATCTTAAAATAGCATAAAAAGGTAAAAAATCGAAAATAAAAATTTATAAAAAGGTTTTTTTACCTATATATATATTATAAACTTAATTTATATAACATATCCTCTATCAAGTGATCCTTGATCAGAAATCTTAAATAATCCATAGATTGTTCAAATATATATATTCTAGGTTTTTTATCCTTGTGATAATGAATAGAACATTTCAAATTAAATTTATCCTGTAAAGTAAACATTAATTTATCCACATCATTATTAGAAAAAGCATAAACATTTAAATGAAGTCCATTATTTTGTTTACTCCCATCATCCATAATCCAATAAGCTAAACTAATAGGTGTCAATAAAGTATAAATATTATCAGGAACTGTTTTGATACCATCAGTATAGAACAATTTTCTATATTCATTAAAACAAGGTAATTGCATAGTAGTAAAAGATATAGAACTATAAGTTTTTTTTGTTCTATTATTTTTAATAATTCTAGATTGTGGTTTATAATCTTTTACACAAAAGAATAAAAATTTATTTAAAACTAGATTAAAATAATTTTTATTCTTTATAGCTGATTGAGCATATACTAATCTAGAATTACTTGTTAATGATCTTTGAACTATGTGTGCATCTCCTAATAAAATACCTATTAATATTTGTTTAAGCTCTTCAGATAAAATATAATTATTTCTTTCTATTAAAGATAATCTTTTACCTTTAGTAGAGTATTTACGTTTATTTATATTATAAACCATATCTAAAGGGATACAAATATTAATGATACTATAAAAATTTTTATATTAGACTATATCTTAAAGAAAATAAAATTTTATTTTCTTTTCTTACGTATAGTCGTTGAGGATCCCATATTATATATATCATCTTGGTTTCCTGCTGATTATCCATTATTATATCCTAAAAATTATTATGTAATATTATTTATATTTTAGGTTTTAGGAACTTCCAGCATATAGTAAGATAAACATAATTATAAATATAATTATATGGCATTTTTTACATACCATTCAGGTACTATTGAGGGAGGTGTAACTAAAGGATTACCAGGGATGTAATTGTCTGGCTCACCCATAAAATTAGGTATAAAGAAAATAAAAAATGATAATATTAAAAAAAATAAAAAGAATGTTACATAATCCTTATATGAAAAATATGGATGAAATGGTATTTTATCACCATTAGATGTAATTCCTAATGGATTATTACTACCATGCTGATGTAATCCTATAAGATGTAATACTATTAATGCAGCTAAGATAAAAGGTAATAAAAAATGTAAACTAAAAAATCTGTTTAAAGTTGCATTACTAACTGAAAATCCACCCCAGATAAACTGAACAATATCAGTACCAATAAAAGGAATAGCAGAAAATAAATTAGTAATACAAAAAAAGTTATTTATATAATAAGGTGATCGATTTAAGAATCTTTTTTAATAGAGTACTTACAAGAAGAGTAGACTTTTATTCTTTTAATTAATTGTGCTACAATTAAATTTTCTTTATTTTTTACAGGTTTACTATCATCTAATCGTTTTGTAATAGTATTATTACTAACATGTAAAAATTTAGCACATGAAACTCCATTAGTAAAATAATTAAAAGAACCATTAAAAAAATAAGCTTTTATAATATAAGTAGATCTTATATATTTTTTTTCAGCAATAATTATAGCTCTACCTTCAGAATCTATATGTATTAAAGATCTAGATTTAATTAAAAAATTCAATTCTGCTTTATCAGCATTAGTTAAAACAAAAGGATTTTTATTAGTAGATAATCTATTATTATTCATAGTATCGCCTAATTTTATAATTAATTCTTTACCTTTTTTAGTTAAATATTTACCTTCTAAAATTAAAAAAGCTATAGTTTTAAAATCTTGATAATCTTTAAATTTTTTAGTTCTAAATTGTATATTATCGAAATATGGTATTAATATATTACAAATAAAATCTATTTGATAAATTTCTAAAAAAATGATAGGTTTATTGTTATCTTTTATTTTTTTATTATAAATATTAATTAATTTAGTAGTAGAACCTAACATATAAGAATATTCATCTAATAAATTTAAAAAATATTCATGTATTTTTTCTAATAAAAGTCTATTAACTGTAGTAGTAACAAGTGAAACACGAACAATCATTTGTTGTTTATCTAAATAAAATGATCCGTTGCCTTCAAATAAACCTATTAAATAATTATCAGTAATTTTTATATTATGATAATCTGGTAAAATAAAATTTATTCTTTTATCATTCATACTATTTTTCAATCTTAGAATATCATTAATAAGATCGGGTAAACTTAATATATTAGATTTACGATTTTTAAACATAAAAAATGCTAATTTAAAATTAAGATAATCCAAATACTTAGTAGTATTTAAAGTAAAATTTTCAAATAATGGTATTAATATTGTTTCAATTTCACTTAATTTAGATATTGTAAAAACTAACATATTTCTTTCTGTATTTAATCTACCACAATTTAAAATATCTTTTATGTATTCTAGAACTTTTCTATCATCTTGATGTAAAGAAATTCTAAATACAAATTCAAATCCTATTATTTTTCCTTGTTTATTTTTACGTACTCTTATTAAAAAATTGGATTCTGCATCAGAAAGACCTATAAACCACTCATTAAATGCTGAATTATTTGAGAATTTACGTATTTCTTTATGGATACCTTTATATCTATCATAATCTTCTGAAAGAGATTTTTTGTTATCCTGAACAACTGTTTTTAAATGATTACTAATTAAATAAATTAATGGGACTTTAGAATTCTTTATTATTTTAAAGAATAACTTATATGAAGATATAAAGAGTATAATTAAAAAAGTAATACTTAGATCTTATGTAATAACGATCCTAATTCGTTATATTCCCATAAATATTATATGGATATTATTTATTTTCCTTGAATTTTAGAATTCTAAGATATGTTTAATAAATTTTTAAACCAAGTTTATAAGTTAACGAAAAAGAAAATTTTACTCTTTATTAAATAAAAAATTCTACGATTTTCCTCGTAGAATTGGACTATATCTTTACTATATAAATATAATAAAAATAATATATAAATATAGATGTATCATGTATAGTCTCTGAGAAATTATTATTATAATATTTATATTATAACAGTTTTCTACTGATTGTCCATTATAATATCTTAAACATTTTTACATAATATTTATTTAAATAAAATCAATATATAGTAGTTAAAACTTTAGGAGTTTTCAGTATCTAATGATATTTTATAACAGCTATTACTTATTTAACTGTTGCACCCCAATATGACATTTGACCATAAGGTAAAACATACTATCTCTCATTAATCTAAAATTAATGGGGAGAATTTCGACTGTGCATTAAGCATCATATCGGAAAACAACATCATGTTGATTTCCTTCTGACACCCATTAGTGACCCAGTCTGTCGCGATTATTTATTTAACCGACGATCTGTCCCATTATATTTATAATGGCCTTTGATCGTTTTCACTAATGTCACCAAATCCCCGATCGACTCCTAAAGGGAGCGGATATCGATGGACTCAACGATTATGTATAATCGTCTTACTGTTGATTATATATTCCCAATAAAAGTTAACTATATATAACTACTTAACCGATAAGTATAAAATGTTAAATATTTAAACCATTTAACAATGTTAAATGGTTTACTGTCTGTAATTATATTTGTGGGAGATCTTTAATATAAGATTTCCAAATATACTTATTAGATAAGTACCAGTAAAATTATCATTGAATATTTATTTAATTCCCATTATTTTAAAATAATGGCTATAAATTTATTATTTTCTCTATTAGTAGAATTAGAAAAATTTTTTTTATTTTCTTTCAATTTGTATAATTTAGTTATTAAATCTTTATTATTAGAATCTTTTATATAGGGATATATACCAAGATTTAATAATATTTCATCTATACTGAACACTTTGTGTTCGGAAATAAAATCTACTAATAAAGGGTCTGTATAAATTTTATTATTTTTTAATGCTCTTTGTAAAGTTTTATAACTACAATGTAACAATAAGGCAGCTAATTTCATATTAGGACAAAAGAATAAAAAATTACCTTTATCATCATATAAATAAACAGGATGTTGTTTAGTTATACATTTTAATTTAGTTTCATTTGTCATAGGAGGTCTTTTTAATGCTGATTCACTTAATTTTTTTCTAGTTTCAATAGATAAATTTTTATTTAAATTTAAATTTCTAATAAAATTTCTTCTTTCTTCAGAAAAATTTTCAGACATTTTTTTTCTAATTTCTTCATTATGTTTATAACCAAAAGAATTACCTGCTTCAGTAAATATATTATATTCAGGTAATAAAGTTTTTATATATTTAGTTTCTAACCTCAATAATTCTTTATTGTTAGTTCTATTTATTATTTCAGGATAAAATTCTAAAATAATAAAAGCAAAATTAGGTAAAGCATATTTTAATACACTATTTTTAATTAATTTACTACCTGATAAATATATCAAATGTCTCATAAAACGAGACATAAATTTATTAGTAGAAGCTGAACCTATATAATAATTTTCTGTTACTAAATTTAATACCATATAAATTCCTTGTTTATTTTTTAATTCTTTACTCATTTTGTCTCGAGTTTCATTAAGATGTAACTCAGTATAAATTTTTTCATATGGGATCTTGTTCTTAGACAAGATCAGTAAAGTTCCTAAATTTTTATCATTTATATCTTTATCAATATCTGCCGTATTATTACTATAATATTTTTTACTGTTACCTATAAATAAACTAAACATTAATAAATATCCGTTCATCGTAGATGAACCTATATTTTCAATTAGATAATTATTCAATGATTTTGGGCTATGTTCATAACCCAAGAATGCGGTAGCCATAACTATTAAGAATATTACAATACCAGTGTACCATAATAATATTCTAGGTTTAGTATAAGAACCATAATACATACCTTTACCCATATGTAAATATATAAAGATAAAGAAGAATGCAGCAGTATTAGAATGCATATATCTAATAATCCAACCAGATGAAACATCTCGCATTATATGTTCGATAGATGTAAAAGCTAAGTCTATTGAAGGACAATAATGCATAGCTAATGTTACACCTGTTATTATTTGAATTATTAAACATACACCTAATAAACTACCAAAATTCCATATATATGAAATATTACTTGGTGATGGTGAATCTATTACAAATTCATTAATTAAAGAAAGAATAGGATGACTTTTTAAATTTTTCATTATAAATTATAAAAAAAAAAATTACTTTTATATAATGTTAAACATAAAAATTTATGAAAAAAATTTATATATTTATATATTTAATAAAAAAAAAATAATTTTTAATTTATTTTAATAATAAATTTTTATTAAAAAATATTATTTTAAAATAAATATAAAGTAAAACATTATTAAAAATTTATTTATATATATAAATATTTATAATATAAAAATATTTATAATATAATATATATATTTAGTAAATAATAAAAAATATTTGGATGTAGTCAAGTTTGGTAAGGCATCGAAATTTGAATTCGATAATCGGGGGTTCAAATCCCTCCATCCAATAAGGTGGTATAGTTTAAAGTAAAACATTCATCTCATACGTGAAGATTAAGGATTCATACCCTTTACCACTAAAATTATTATAAACTTATAAGGTAGAAATATTTTTTTATAATGTATTTATTAATTATTAGTTTACCATTAATTAATGGTATAGTATCCGGTTTATTTGGTAGAAAAATAGGTATAAAAGGATGTTATTTTATAAGTTCTATTTTATTATCAATTTCAGCTTTATTATCTTTAATAATATTTTATGATTCAGGTATATCAGGTTCACCTGTAAGATTAAATTTATTAACTTGAATAGATTCAGAAATAATAGAAATAAATTGAAGTTTTTATATGGATAGTTTAACTGTATCAATGGTATTATTAGTAACTATTGTTTCAGCTTGTGTTCATATATATGCTATAAGTTATATGGAAAATGATCCTCACAACCAAAGATTTTTTTCATATTTATCTTTATTCACTTTTTTTATGTTAATTTTAATTTGTGCCGATAATTTTTTAATTTTATTTATAGGTTGGGAAGGTGTTGGTGTTATGTCTTATTTATTAATTAATTTTTGGTTTACTAGATTAGAAGCTAATAAAGGTGCAATGTTAGCATTATTAATGAATAGAATAGGAGATTGGACATTTAGTATTGCTATTTATATTATAATTTTATTTTTTGGTGCTTTAGATTTTGCTTCAGTATTTGCTATGACTTATACTATAAATAATAATTATATTACTTTAGTTTCTATTTTATTATTTATTGGTTGTATGGCTAAATCTAGTCAATTAGGTTTAAATTTATGGTTACCTCAAGCGATAAAAAATTTGTCGTAAATATTTATTTATAAATAAAAAATTTTTATACATAAATATATTCAATATAAATTTTATTTCTTAAAATCTATTTAAAATTTTTCATATTTATTTGATTATAAGAATGTTAACGATCAAAAGTTATCTGACTTTAGAATCGTCAGTAGTTACAAATATTATGATGAATTTTTTTATAATAATCTAATGATAATATAACTACTGCTACAGACTGGTTCATTCTTAGATTGTGGTAACACTATTTTATGTACAGTCGAAACTTAGGTATTATAACCTGAACGATATAATTATTATTGAACCGTTCACTTACAAAGAAGATTAAAATAAAATTTGTAAATAAATAAAGTTTGGGAGGGTCCTACACCCGTTAGTGCCCTGCTTCATGCTGCCACGATGGTCCAATGTAAAAATTCAACATATTTAAATAACTTAAAAAAACAAATAACTATTAATAATTCAAAAATTTTAAATAATTTTTACCAAAAAAATTCTTTAAACCCTTGGTTTATAACTGGATATACAGATGCAGAAGGTAGTTTTTCTATAAAAATATCTAAACCAAGACATGATTCTAGATTCTATGTAAATCTTATATTTTCAATTTGTGCTGAACAAAATAAACCTAATTTAATCTTAATGGAAAAATTAAAAGAATTTTTTGGTGTAGGATTTATTTCTAAATCAGGAAATATGTATTTATATCAAGTAGTTTCTCATAATAATTTAGGGATTATTCATAAACATTTTGAACAATATCCTTTACAATCTACTAAATTTATATATTTTAAATTATGGTGTAAAGTATTAGATATGATTTTGAATAAAAAACATTTAACTCAAAAAGGATTTTATCAAATATTAGCAATAAAAAGTATATTTCCTAAAGGTTTAAGTTCATTAATAAAAGAAAATTTTACAGATATACCTAAATTTATAAAACCAGAATTTAATCCAAAAATTGAACCTTTAAATGGTCATTGGATAGCAGGATTTGTAAATGGGGATGGATCATTTGGTTTAAATTATTTAAAAAATAAAAATAAATTAGGTTTTGGTTGTAATCCTTCTTTTAGAATTAGTCAACATTTGAGGGACTCAATTTTACTGAATCAGATTGTTTATACTTTAAAATGTGGTTATATAAAACAACCATATTCAAATAGAGAAAGAACAGATTTTTCTGTAACAAAATTCAAAGATTTAACAGAAATAATTATACCTTTTTTTTATAAATATACCTTATGAGGTCCTAAAGCTTTAGATTTTCAAGATTTTTGTTTAGGAATAGAATTAATGAAAAATAAAGAGCATTTAACTAAAGAAGGTTTAAAAAAAATAAAAATAATATATAAAGGTATGAATTCATTTAGAAAATTTATATAATTAATTTAAATTTTTTATTTAGTTATTTAAATAAAATAGAATTTGTTGCCAATGAAAATTAATATATAATTTTCATAAATAAAATTTGTTATATGCTGGAAGTTCCTAAAGCTTTAAGTACGAAATAAAATAAACGTAAAAATCTTAAAGATGTAATTGTTAAATAATAATATAATCTTAACAAAAATTACAATGGATAATCAGCAAGAAACTTGAATAATGTATATTTTATTTTCATAATCTTCAGAGACTTAATGCAAAATTATTTTTCAATGAATTGAAAAATAAAATATATAGTCCAAACAGATATTAAAATATCTGTATTAATGAACAGCAGGTGTATATTTAGTAATGAGAGCTTCACCAGTATTTGAATATTCTGATACTGTATTAGCTATTATTACATTAATAGGTTGTACAACAGCATTATTTGCAGCATCAATAGCATTAGTACATAATGATATAAAAAAAGTAATTGCATATTCAACAATGTCTCAATTAGGTTATTGTTTTTTAGCTTGTGGTATTAGTGGATATGATATTGCTATTTTTCATATTGTAAATCACGGTTTCTTCAAAGCATTATTATTCATGTCTGCTGGAGCTGTACTTCACGCGTTAAATGATGAACAAAATACAAATAGAATGGGTGGTTTAATAAATATATTACCATTTACATATACTGTTATGTTAATAGGTTCTTTAAGTTTAATGGCATTTCCATTTTTAACAGGATTTTATTCTAAGGATATAATATTAGAATTTAGTTATGGTCAATATTTATTAGGAGGTTCTATAGGTTATTGGATAGGTACAACAACAGCATTATTAACAAGTATATATTCAATAAAAATATTAATATTAACTTTTATGAATAATCCGAATGGATCTTTATCTAATTATAAATATTCTCATGAACCTAATATTATTATGATAATACCTTTAGTAATATTAGCTATATTAAGTATATTTTTTGGTTATTTATTAAAAGATTTATTTATAGGTTTAGGGACAGATTTTTGGCTTAATAGTATTTTTATACATCCTAATCATATAAAATTATCTGATACTGAATTTTCTTTACCTTTAATTTTTAAATTATTACCTCTTATATTTAGTTTATTAGGTGCAATTATATCTTATTTATTATATAATATATTTCCTTTATTTACATCTTATATATCTATAAAATATAATAAACATATAATAACATTTTTAGCTTCTGGTTATTGGTTAGATTTAATTTATAATAATTTATTTATTTATTTTATTTTAAATTTAGGTCATAAAACTAATAAATTTATTGATCGTGGTATTATAGAAATAATAGGACCTTTTGGTTTAACTAATTTATTTTCTACAAAAAGTAATAATTTAGCTTCTTATGATACTAATATTATTTCTGATTATTTTGGTTATATTATATCAGGTATCCTAGGATTATTATTTATAATATTATTACCAGTAAATTTTAAATTTATTATATTTATATTACTTTCATTATTTTTTATTTAATATTTATATTACTTTTATTATTTTTTTTTATTACTTTTACTTTATTTTTTTATAAATAATTATAAAAAATATATTATTTATTCCCTTTTAATAAAAAAATAATAATTCTATTTAAAATAATAATATAAATTTATTGTTTTATCATAATAATATATTTATATATATTTATTTTTTTATTTCATTATATTTTTTTATAATTTATATTCTTAATTTTTTTTTACACTTAATTTTAATATATATTTATTAT
>JANBOT010000207.1:0-12434 GCA_027575385.1 Coemansia sp. RSA 2399 | reverse complement strand
GAGCCCAGCGATGACGACTTTGTAGCCGACGAGCGCGCAAGCACAGCTGACGATGAGGCCGCTGGTTCGGCAAGCGACGAGTCGGGTCTATCGGCTTCGAGATGGGGGCAGCACAATACGCTTTCCGACGATGATGGGAACGAGCAAGCCTACCAAGATCGAATGTTCGACTGGTGCGCAGCCCGCTGGCGTGCGCGGCAAAGTGGTCCGGGCGAAGACCAAGTCGAGCAGTTCGCTGCGGATCAGGGCTCTTCTTTGGATTGCGTAGCGATCGATGGGCAGCAGGTGCCACGAGCACAGCTTTCCGACGAGCCCATTCTACCCGATCCAGGCTCAGCCGACCATGTAGTAAAGTCCCACGACAGAGGCAAGCCGTCGCTGCGTGTGCCACGGCAGATTTGGGAAAAGTTACTCGAGTATCAAAAGGCATGTATGCACTGGCTATTTGCATTGCACCAGCAGAATGCCGGCGGCATTTTAGGCGACGAGATGGGTCTCGGCAAAACAGTTCAGACAGCAGCGTTTCTCGCGTCAATGTACCACTCGCAGCTGCTCGACAGACCAAGTATTATTGTGTGTCCAGCAACGCTTCTGCGTCAATGGGTAGGCGAATTCCATGCGTGGTGGCCAGCGCTTCGCGTCGTCATTCTTCATGGCACTGGATACGGAATGCGCGTGGTCGCTGGTGAGGATCTAATCGACGCTGGACTGGAGCGCGACCTGTCGACGGATCTGCCCAAAGGCATGGAGGCGGATGCATGGAAGTCTGCCATGTCGGAGAATCCCGGGTTTGGAGCAGAAGGTAATGCCGCAGCGTATGACAGCGCCGACGACTATGAGTATGATGCGTACGGACTACGGGTCAGACGCAAGCGCCGGCCGCGTGGCTATGTTGATTGGAGGAAGAGGCAGCAGAAGAAGCAGAAGATGAAGCAGAGCAAAAAGAACAGCAAAGCGTCGAGCGAGAATCTTTTGCGCGCTGAGAAGCTTGTCGACCGTATCCACAGAAAGGGGCATGTTGTGATTGTGACTTATTCGGGTCTCCAGATATACCAGGACGTTCTTCTCCGGCGCAAATGGGGGTATGCTGTGCTTGACGAGGGCCACACCATCCGCAATCCAGATGCAGACGTAACAATTGCGTGCAAGCGCTTGGATACGCGCCACCGCGTTCTGGTTACTGGCACGCCGATTCAAAACAACCTCGCAGAGCTGTGGTCCTTGTTTGACTTTATATTCCCTGGGCGGTTGGGGACGCTGCCGGTGTTCAATAACCAGTTCGCCATTCCTATTACTGTCGGCGGATACGCGAGCGCAAACAGCCTCCAGGTGCGCGCTGCTTACCGCTGTGCCTGTATATTGCGTGATCTGATCGACCCGTATCTCTTGCGTCGTCTAAAGGCAGACGTTGCGCAGGACTTGCCCCAAAAGTCCGAGCAGGTTTTGTTCTGCCGCCTCACGCCAATGCAGAGAAAGGCGTACAAGGCATTTCTGCAAAGTACTGATATGGAACGGATTCTGAGCGGTAAACTTCAGATGCTATTCGGCGTTGACGTTGCGCGAAAGATCTGCGACCATCCGGACCTCCTACTGCTTTCGACATTGCCCAGTGCCGCAGGAAATCACCGCGAATCCAGCACGATCAAGGAAGTGATAGCACAGGCAAGCGAGGCGAGGAATGCGAGTGGCCACAAAAACAACATAAACGACAACAGCGATGGTGCGGCAGAGTATGTTGGTTCTATTGACAGCGAGGATGAGGCAGCCGGTGTTGGTAATGCCAACACGAGATTTGGCGATCTTCCTCCCGACTATGGCAGTTACGAGAAAAGCGGAAAGCTGACTATTGTGCGAGCATTACTAAAGATGTGGAAACCGCAGGGGCACAAAGTGCTTATATTTTCGCAAACACGCCAGATGCTGGATATCATCGAGTCAATGATGGTCAACATGCCAGGCACCAACTACCGACGCATGGACGGAGCTACTCCCGTGCAAAGACGCGCGGCCCTTATCAACGAGTACAACAACAATCCAGACATATACGTGTTCTTGCTGACGACAAAGGTTGGCGGGCTTGGCATCAACCTTACCGGCGCGAACCGTGTGATTCTATACTCGCCAGACTGGAATCCAAGCAGCGACATGCAAGCGCGGGAGCGAGCTTGGCGGTTAGGCCAGAAGAGGGATGTAGCCATATATCGACTTATGACTGCAGGCACTATCGAGGAGAAGATATACAACCGACAGATCTACAAGCAGTTTCTGACAAATAAGATCCTTGCAGACCCAAAGCAGAAGCGCTTCTTCCACTCTCAGAGCCTGCGCGATTTGTTCTCGTTAAGTGGTCTTGGCGACGGTGAAGACGTCTTCCCTGGCATGTGTCAACCCGTGGCGGAGTCGAGTGCTGCAAAGAGGGGGCCTGGATTCGGTGGCCGTGCTGGCGGACGCGACAGACCTACACGAGAAGAGAGCCCCCAATTGGCAAGGGATAGTCCGCCGCGACATGTAACCGACACTGGTCGAGTTTTCGCCGATGCCCAGCTATTTCCTGGATCTTCTGGCGACAATGTCGATAATGCCGATAATGTCGATGTGGGTGGTGGCGGCCAGATTGAGTCCATAGGCGGTGTAGTGCGTCTGGAAGAATACAGAACGACCAATAAGAGCGGCGCTAGTAGCGATAGCGAACCCGGTGAGAGCAGCACAGGCAACGTCGCTGAAGCTCGCCAAGGGTCAAACAGGCAGAGATCGAGCCACTCGGATGGCGAAGGCGAAGAGGTTGCAGGGCAAAATGGCGAGGATCGCGTATTACAGAGCTTGTTCAAGATGTCGGGCGTGCATAGCGCATTCCAGCACGATGTAATCGTAAACAGCAAAGACGAGGAGACACAGGCTATTGACAGGGAGGCCGACCGCATTGTCCAGGACGCGCGTAGCGCCTTGAAGCAGTCTCAACGTTCACGCAATCAAATCAACATTAATGTTCCTACGTGGACCGGCGCTGCAGGAAATGCGGGTATGCCAAAGACAGGTAGAGGCACCAGTTCTGAATCGGATCCTCGGTTTGTCCCGCCGCCTCCAAGTGCGATACTAAGTAACGAGATTCCGATGGAAGTGCGAACGCTTGGTATGCGTGCAGTTGGAACGCCGCGCAATCAGAAAAATCCGCCTCCGTCTCAACTGGAAAATGTTGGCTCCGAGTCTGACAGCACAACCGTATACCATCCTTCTATTGCGGCTCGGCGGCCAGCTAGAGCTACCGTGGCACGACCAAACTCTAGCATTGTCCCCTCTTTGAGTATGAGCGGCAGGAGCCAGGCTGGTGTGCCACCAAAGCAGACGCAATTTGGAAGCCATGCTGTGTCCGGTATGTACAGCGCCGGAAGCGTCGGTACTAATGGAGGTAGGCCGTCTATTGGGGTGCGCGTCGAGTCAGCTGAGCCATCGCCGTTGCCGTCATCGGCCGGGAATGGTGGTGGGCTCTCTTCGTCGAGCATTTTGGCGGGTCTGCGAGCCCGGGCTGGCGGAATTGACGGTGCTGCCGGGATTAGTTCGGGAGACAGACAAGTGACGAACGTAACTATTTGCACTGCCAGCTCCGGCGGACATCCTCCCCCTCCGCAGCAGCAACAGCAAGGACACCAGGGGATCCGCCGCTATCGCACGCAGCAACTACCTAGTGGCAGCGCGAGTCGCGGCGGGTTCGATGTGCCTGGCAGATCACATGGCGCTGGTTTAGCGCGGCCACAAAGAAAGCCAGTACCACATGCCCCGACCGGCACTCGCAACAAGAGCCTGAAAAGCAATGACTCGGCTGTTGTACGCTGTATCCGACATGCACTCGTTGGTAATGGCGGCGAGCTGGGAATCAAGGAGCTGTTCGATAAGGTTCATGCCGAATTTGCAGGCATTGAGCAGCCACGGGTGAGGCAGCTTGCTCAGCAGGTGGCGGATCTCGAGACCCGACAGCCCAAGGGCGAGACGAGCCGCGCAGGCATCGGACGCATTGTACAAAAGGTGTGGAAGCTACGTGCCGAATAGGGCGAAATTACCTATCATTCAAGTACTGCGCAGTTGTTAATAAAACTCAAACAAACATGTCCCGCAGGCTGTGCTCTCGAGTAAAAAAAAAGAGAGAGAGAGACGCGGCTGGGATTGAAGCAGGATTGTGCTGTCTGTTAATTGCGATATTTTTATAAATTGCTTGTATTTACGCGGGGTGCATGATAGCGGAAGAAACCTATTGTGCTGTTGCCATTCAGGTTTGAAGTATGCGAAACAAACAGACAAACAAACATGTCACTAGTCATTACTTGCACATCCTCTGCAGCCGCAATGGACACACTCAACCACTCTGTCATCCTCTAGATTTTCCTTTGGGACTCGACAAATACATGTGGTTCCGTAGTTCGTATCACGCGGCTGTATGCACTGAAGGCAGCAGAGCTTTTCAAAACCTTGCTTCCGCCATTTCGCGATGAGTTTTGCGTCGCCGTAGCCGTTTTTGATGCAGTAGTCGAACAGCTTCCGATGTATGGCTTTCCGCTTGTAAAACAAATCGTATATGTAGCGAGATCGCTTGTGGTGTACTTTCATTACGCTCCAGGGCGACTCGACCTTGCGCTTGCCGGACGTTGATTCGTTTTCGGCTATTAATTAGGGCATGGTTCAGAAACATGTAGAAAAGGGCGGTGGTTGTTAGAGCATGTGCTAAAGGATAAAGAAGGGGGGAAAACAGGCTGATCCGGTATATAGTGTTGTTTGATTTCTTAAATCATCATGTGTCGGTATATCAGTTCAAGTTTAAAGTGTTTCTGACATGGCACCCTGTGGCCAGCAAAACAGGTAGAGACGCTTAAACTCCACTTCTGTTTACGCCCTTGACCCTGTGAAGGAAAGGGAGGAATTCGCGGGGGGATGCTCGGAGCATTTCCGAGACCAAAACACAGGCAAGGTCGCAAAGTTGGCAATATTATCGGCATTTATGCACGCCTCCACTTGCCCGAATTCATCACATGAGGGGGGAAGGTTGGCTGAGCTAATATTTTTTTGTGGCAGCGTAGAAAACTATCGCAATTAGGCTATGTCAGGCGGACACAACGCTGCGCAGATGACTAATAGGGCTCTGGTGACTATATAGTCTGCTGGTGGTTTGAGGCAGAAAATTACAGGAAAGAAACGCTGGCTGCGGATGGCGGTGCTTGTTTTTTTTTTTAAAAAGACAATTGCTGTGTAAATTTGCATCGCTGGGAGAAGAATGGTAAAGGGAACATCTGGAATGCAGGATATAATGAGCGAATGGCCTGTAATATTCTAATTACTGGCTAGGAAGGAAGGTAAAAAAAACAGGAAATTGTACTTTTACAAAGCATATGACCAGACGCGTGTAATCAGTAGCAACAGAACATGATGCTCCTACCCCCTGAACAGGAAAAATAAAAAATATTATTAATTGCAACCTGTTGAGTGGCAGCGAACCCTGTGTTTCTGCTGACCGCCGGATGCAATGATGATGACAGCCAGGAGCACCATTGTTCTAACTTTCCCGCGCAAATTAAAAACAGCTGGCGTGTATCCAAATGTTGCTCAGATAAGCATGGTATTCGAATGGAAAAGACAAGAGTCAAGTGTTTTATCGGAGATATAATGGCTCCACGTAAGGTAAATCAGACCCGGTGGAGCTGTATGACATGAAACTGCATAAGAAAGAGAGGAGGGAGATAAAGAACAAACGGCTTCACAGTTGAGTCCAGTGTCGATTGGGCATGGGCAAGGAGACAAAAAATACACTTGTCTAGTCCGGATCCATATGATTCATATCTGCAAGTCGACGCAACATGCGACGAGATCACACGGGAAATAAAGCCAAAATGTAGCTGTATTAACAAGAGAGCGGAATGCTGCACCCAGTACCAATCGGATCCACAATAAATGCAATTCTGCAATAAACGAAATAGTGCTCCGCATTATTCCTTATTCTCAAGTAAACAATATGGCTAGGGGGATGTAAGCAAACATTTTCAAGAGAACTCCGAACCAAAAGTCATGGGAATGCGTCTGCAGGCTCTGCCGGAACCGATACTGCCACCAGTATTGTACCATGACCGCCTTAGTTGCAAAAAGTAAAAAAAAAGCACAGATTGGACAGGATAAGAAACTGCGCCGTGTCAATAGACCCCTTCCGCTATGCAATTCCAGGTAAGGCAAATGAAAGCTGGCGCAGCAACACAAGCAAGGGGGAAACAGCACAAAAAGAAAGCGCAACACAAGGAAGCTCTCACATCTGGCATTGCATTGCATGTTCTGAATGTAAAATAAGACGCGCTGGGTAAACAGGACAATATGTGTGCGAAAGCAGTGTGATCACAGGCAGCGGCTTCCAATGCCGACTAACGCCTGTTGTTATTGTGCTTATTGCCACCAGTTGGTGTAAGTATCAAGGCGTGATGGAGGGGACTCTGGTGAATGTGACAGGGCACGAAGCAATCCGCTTTCGATTGTCCAGTTTGTGAATCGAAGAAAACGAAAAAAAGAGAGAGATACATACCTTCCCGCATCATCTCTTCAAACTCCAATAGCGTAGGCTCAATGGCATCCCAGCCTTCTGGCGGCCCCTTTCTGCTCCGTTGCGATGTTTTAATCTTAGGCATTGTAAACGTTCTTGCACAAAGGAACAGGCTGTATGATGTGGTGTGATAATTGTTATGTCACTCAAGCAAGTCTCCTTTTCGTGACACCGTTGGATGCGCCGAATTCCAAGGTCGGCCGGCTTCCAAAAGATACAAAAATAAAACAAATGAATAGAAACGAAGATGCACAAATAAAAATATTGGCCAAGCAGCTCGATCACTTGCGCGAGGGGGGCAGAACAACACGTTTTGATATTTAAAGATATGCGAAATCGGGTGTTGGTTTTGGGGCCAGATCACCTTACTCGAATGCCCAGCTTGTCCATTACCAATGCTGGAAGCATAAACAGGGCAGTGTAGGCAACTAGAATGCCATATGCCTCGGCTACTCCGCACAAGAGTGTCTCAAACAGCATGTTGACCGATCCTGTCAAAAGGTTGGCCACCAGGAACGTAGTCAAACTGTTTTTGTTCACAGCGTCCAAAATCGCCGGCACATCGTAGCCCTCTGGACGGCCAGAGCGCGAGAGCGGCGGTGGAAGCTTCGAGTCGACATCCTCTTCGATAAGCATAAACAGCCACAGCATTGCCGAGTTGAATCCAGCAACCCAGAAACAGTACGGTGCGTTGGCGAACCTGCGCGACGGCTCGATCCCAAAGACGAAGCTGACAAGTATGTAGCTGATTAACGATGTTGTCCAAACCCCAAGAACCGAGACGATCCGCATTCTGCGTGCCTCAAATGTGGGTGCGTCTGGCAGTATCTCCTTTCCTAGACTCATTCCCATCAGAAACATCGACAAGTATCCAATGAATGAGAATATCCCTTCACGGTTGGCCGAAACAAAGCCCGTGCGTTCAGCATCTTCGAGCCAGCTGCCCAGCGGTGTCAGGCTGTATAATAGCTGATATACCACAACAAGCCCCATGGATGTGACACGCAGGTCGCCAAATAGACACAGTCCGAGCGGCACAAAAATCGGAAGCAATCCAAGAGTGACAAAAAAGTTCCATTGCGTGCCGTACTCTGACACATGTTTCTGGTAGTCAACCGATTCGGTTAGCAAGAATCTGGAAACACCAAGCACAAGTATTGGAAGTGCAGTCCACATGCCGGCCTTCAGCTGGCTCCATAGTGTCGGCGAAACAACCGTGTCTTTGACTTGTCTGGGCAAAAAGGCCTTCACGCCGACGACCCCGGCGGAGAACACGAATGATCCAACGCCTAGATCCATTATTGACGTTCCAAACGTCTCCACCTTAGCGTACTCTAGTGGAAACAGTTCAAAATCGACGGCCAGAATACAGAAACATGTTAGCAGCATCATTTCTGCTCTGTATATGCTCAGGTATGGCTTGGCGGTGATTTTTCCGGGAACGTAGCTGCCGTCAAAGACCTGTGCACGAGGATCGGGGGCCCATTTGTCGTGACGGCGCGGGATATCCGGAATTTGTCTACGATAGTAAACCGAAGCACCAACAAGAATCGCGATTGTCGGATATAGATAGCGGCCAGTGAGAGCCAGAAACATCGGAACGAAAAAAACAACGCATTCAAACACCAACGCCGACCACCCGCGCATCCCAAACGAGCCAGGGCTTCGGTGGTACTCAGCAGCGGTCTTGCACTTCCAGAGCCAATACGATAGCATGACAGTAGAAAGCACAGTGTGAATATCGGTCATGCTGCTGCCTCCAAGGTCTGACACTCTCCATTCCTTGTATTCCTTCGATGTTCGATCCGTTGGTATTATCTGATCCATTGCTGACGTTTGCTTGCTCGCAACAGAGGCTTGTGATAGAGCGACAAAAAAGGTATTCCACGAGTAAGCGACCGGTCAGTCTCGTCCACACGGTGAAAAAAAGGCGCACTTTGATTAAGGACTGTATACCATGCAGAGCTAAGCATGCAAGTATGGTACGGTGTGGTGTATTTGCTCTCTCTCGTGCTTCTCTTTATATCCACATTCTAGCCTTTTGCATCAATAAACTTTCAGGTTCTACGCCAGTTTTGACGATGAACACCAATGGAAACTTTCGATATCGTGTTTTGAACAGTACAATAAAAGGCCAACACATTCTGCCAGCTGTATAAAGTGATTTACTTTTTCTCTGCGTACGCGTTAGCCCACTCCTCCTTTACCTTTGGGCCAAGGCGGATTTGTAAGCTCTGTGTATAAGTTGCAAGGCCATATATGGCTAAGGGCACAGCCAAGCCCAACACAACCAGGGCAGGAGCAGTGCGTCGATTTATCTTAAAGTACCGATGGGTGTTTTGGCGCATCCAAACCCACTCCTCAATTGCTGGATCCTTCAGCAAAGGTTCGTTGTGTCCACTGCCGCCGCCGCCCATTGTCCCTCTGTTTTGCTTTCTCGCGTGTGCTACGGTGATTGCCTTATAAAATGGAAGAATTCAAGCCGACAAGCTCATGTACAGAACGAGATAATAGTGTATAAAATTAAAAGACAGAGAAAGGAAAGTGATAGGGAAATTGGCTGACAGCAGAAAGTAGGGGCAATAGTCCGATCAAATCAGCGAATTGGTTGATTGATCAACGATTGTTTTTACCTTCTGCTGTCAACAAGGGCGCTGCTAATGTATCTGGACACGGCTGGACCGCCATTGCTGTCGTCTGAACAATATGCCACGACGACCAGGAGATGGATGATATTAAGAAATGGACCATATCACGCTGCATTGTGTTTGGACCGCTTATAAATATGAAAATCATATTATCAACCGCATACTGCTCTTTTACGAACAAGCACATATCCTAGATCATTGTATCTGGGTAATATTCCGCTCATAAGGCACATTCGCTTGGAAGTGTCCCTAAAATGACGAATCAATGAGGTGCTGAGCGTCATTTTGCGCAACTCCCCGCTTTTTGCTACCTGCGAGTCGGTCTTGTTTATTATATTGCGCTGGCATTGTTCGGATCCCTCGCGTTTCAACAACCAAAATATAACCTGTTCGGCATAATTCCATGCCTTCGCCGTTAATTGAATGTGTTGTAAATGCGAGCAGCCGGCTACTCGCATTCCATAGAAACAGTAGCATACATGTTTGTTTTTTCTTTTGGGTTTGGATTTTATGCGTGCAACATGTATAGCGTTTCGCCATTGATGCATATATATTCATTTTTGCCTTACCGACAACCATGTGTGGCTAGTCGTCTGGTTTTTTTTGGCAATCGGAGAAAGAAGAAGGTTGGCTAAAGGCAGTAAAGATATTGCTTGTTGGCCTGAAAAAGAAAGCCATCCTTCATCAGGCTGCTCTGCACGGCGCATATGTTTAATAACTGTTTGGAGTGCACCAATATTTAAATTCAAGAAGATATATGTAGTTATGCAGCAATTCAAACTCCCCGTACAACCAAATGTGCACAAGCGTATTCCTGGAGTGGACGCACAGTCAAAGATCTTGCCGATGCCACAACCTTGATTCGGATGCCAAGTCTGGTAAAGGGAGAATAAAACCTGTGATTTGATTATAGGGTTTCAAAACACCTACCATGTAAACGTTCAACGATGGTCAATGTTTGTATTGATAAGCGTGTGGATGTTTTGTTATAAGGGGCTGCGATTCTGGGTCAATAGTGACAGGCAAGGTGACAGGCTACATCCAAATGTCTATCAAATGGTGTTTGACTCGAAAGTTCACAAGTTCCGAGAGAATGAACATGTGCCAGACATTTTGTCATTCTATCCTGACACACACAAACACACACACCCATAGCCACGGCCTTTTGGTTTCAAATGGCACCAGGTATATTCTGACCTTCGTCCGACTCGTTGCGTCCGTGACAGCACATAAGCAAGAACAATGCCGGACGGGATGACAGGATGATTCGTGGTGGTCATGTCTGCCTTCGCAAGGGGAACCAAAAAGAGGGAGGGGTACCAACCACCCCCGCCCCCCATGGCTGGTGACAAACCCGACGCCTCTCCCTCTTTTTATTCTTTTTTGCCATGCTTCGAGTATGTGAAGAGATGTTTGTGCGTGCATGGCGGGAAGAAAATTTTCGACGCGGCCGGCTGCGTGCTTACTAGCCTCTGCCTTCCTTTCCGTCTCAAAGGCTGGGTCGTCAGGATGGATAGGAAAAATATTGCACCCTCTACTTTTAATAAAAGGGAGCCCCCATTTCTCCGGACACACATATGCTTGTGTTTTTTCCCGCCTCTTTACAATCTTTATTGCAAAGCGCATCGCTTACCAACGCCCAACATAAATCTATATCCCAATCGCCTAAATCGCGTATTCTAGCTTTCTTTGCTTGTCAGCCGTTTTGCTTGCCTCTCTACTTGTTTATTTTGTGCAACTCGTCTGCTTTCTCTTTACAGATCACCTCTGAAGTATCTTGTCTTCAAAGCAGTTTTCGCTTGTTGAAAGGTAAGGCCGCAGTGTTTTTGTGCATGTATGGTACACATCCGCCCAATCCGTTAGCATCACCTCTATTTGGAAAGGGAGAACAGAATTCCTGCTCTCGTTCAGTTTTCTCTGTTTCTCCTTCAACATCTCATCTCTAATTAGTTTAAATACTCCTTCCTAATTTGCCGCTTGTATCATATACCTTAGTATTCTACGTATACTTTCTTCTCCAAATAATAGCGCAATCAAGGCAGATTAAAGCACAGTGCCTCCTCTACGTTAAGCTACTTGGCATATACATTATTCTTACCGTGTATAAACAGTAGCTCATTTGCCTTGGTAAGTTTGCCTTTGCTCCTTCCCTGTGGATGCTGTTGGTTCTGGCATTTCTGTCACATTTTCCATAACGCAATATTCAAAAGCGCATGGCGTAAGCTGATAATGTAAAATGCAGGTCCTCGACATACCAGAACTTGTCCTTTTTTTGTTGAGCGATAGCAAGCTCGTATGACCAGCGAGAGAAACTCCCTGTTTTAGCCCAGTTCTGCAACCTGCAATGCGTTTGATGACCAGGGATTATCCATTTACCTGTTTATTGTTTGGTGATAAAATGCCCGGTTTGGTTTCCGGGACCGCATATCCCTCCCTCATCTGTTATCTACGCGTCGAACATGCTTTGCAACGCGTCTGGGAACAGACAATAGACGCAACCAGCTTTTTGCCGCTGCCATGCTATTTTTCTGGATAATATGAGCTGCTTGTGTACAACTCCGTATAGCATTTTGTCCCAAATCTTGTTTGCCCGATTTGTAATGTGGCAACCCAGTAGGAATAGCAATTTGAAGGCAGGGAGGAGCATGTTACCATTTCGCCCCATATACTGTTCCGCACGATGTTCCTGCCATCTGCCAAGCTGTGCAATAATTGTATGTGCTCTAGACCAAGACCCAGCCTTGTTTCCTCGGGAGCGCTTGCTAAATTGCATGTGCTCCCTAATTTGTTTCGTGTCTGTTCCCCGCATTTTGCACACGCCCTCCAATGTCCTGAGTGCATGGCCACTTATGTTCCCACTAATACAACCCACGCTGGCTACACCGCACTCTACACCCTCTCCACTCGTTCCCCTGACCTTAATATATTCTCGCCTCGCTCTTTTTTCCCCACCCCACATGTGTACGACTTACTGAAGGCTTACACACACACGCACACGCTCGTTAGCATTTTGTCAACACGCACCCCTTGCACTTGCCCTCGCTGTAAACTTGACATCCTCCCACCCCGCCCTTTTCATTTCGTAATCTATTGCCCGTGAAATCCGCCATGGCCCCCTTCCCTATCTTTCCCAAGCGTGAATCTGTGGCTGCAATACAACATGCTCCCCTCAACGTCCACCCTGTTCCTTTCTCTCCGCCTAGCAACAACTCTACTAC
>JANBOT010000206.1:0-12455 GCA_027575385.1 Coemansia sp. RSA 2399 | reverse complement strand
GGGGTTGTGATCAGATTGTCTGGCGACAGCGAATTGACGCTGGACGAAACAGACGAGGACCTCGACGCGTCGTTAGTCAGCGATGGAACTGGCGAGTGTGCAGAGGAGTCCAAGTAGTCCCTGTTCCGCGAGATGGGCGAGTGATGGGGCATGTCTGCAGCAGCGCTAGTTGTCGTGCGATATCTGGCTTGGTTTTTGTGATAGTCGTGCGAGATACGAGTTGTATCTGCTGCTGTTGCCATTAACACTGCCAACGGAAAAGAAGGGAATAAATAAAGAACGAGGTTTGTTTTTGTTTTTTTGGGATTTATATAAAGTACAGGATGTATAATGAAAAAAGAGAAAGAACAGTCAGCTTTGACTCTTCAAGAATAGAAAGCACCTTTCTTGTCGGGTGATACTAGCGAGGAGAAGAAGGGAGAGGAGAGAAGAAAGTGGTGCCTTGTTTCTCAAGTTCAAGTTTCTGAAAGCAAGGCGCAGAAAGAAATATGAATATAAAGGCAAAGGACCAAGCTGGCAAGAAAACAGATACTTTGTCTTTAGCAAGCACAAAGGGCCAACAGAAGAAAAATGTTATATACAAAAGAGAGAGAAGGCTGCCGTTTGTCTTTGCGTTTACGCCCGTAGGAGGGGGAAGAGAGAGCGAGACACGGTGTTGTTGGCTGGGACAGAAACAACGAGCACCCCCAGGAGAGCTGAAAGGCAAAAAAAAAAAAGCTTTAGCTTCGCTTTACACGGAGAGAAAAAGCTCACCAGGTTTGGGTCACAGGCAAACGGACTCTGAAGGAAGAAGAAGGGTATTTGTGACCAAGACAGTCAAAAAAGGAAGGGGGGTATGGCCTCTATTTTCTTCAGTTGCTCTGTAGAAGGGGGGGATATTTTTTCCGCAATAGTATATTAACCAAGCTTAGCGAAAAAAAAGTACAGAGAAAAAGGAAAAGGGAAGAGAAAAGCACAAGGCCACTTGTGGAGGGGAAAGATGAATTTTATTCCAGGCTTTTTTTCTTTTTCTCTTTTTCCCCTCCCCAACATTTTTATAGTGCAAAAATAGGGATCCAATCATATGCGCCAGACGGCATGGTCAGATGATCCACCATGCTTTGAGGGTTAGAAGAGGGAGGTGTGACTTTTTTTTTTTTTTGCAGCGTAAGATCAAAAAGATTGTGTGCCTTTTTTGTTTCCAGCTCAAACAAGATCATGGACTTGACAAACCCTCTTTTTCCCCCCTCCTTGCCAGAGCATCGCTTCATTTTATTTTCTTGTCTCCATAACAGCTACTTGTACTTTTAAGCAGGTCGCAAAAACCGGGGGAGGGGGGAACCATGAGGGCTGCGGAAGGCAACACAGTTATTGACGCAGAGCGCGACGTGCTGCAACGCATTGGGCTTTTCAGCGATAATATGGCGACAGACGCAGGCAGCAGCAGCAGCGACGACGACGACGAGACGCAGGGAAAGAAATCCAGCAGACACAGGGTGTGGACGCGGGCAGCGGCGATCTGGGTGACGCGCGGGGTAATAGCGTTTGCCAGGTTCCCTGTGGACACAGCAACGATGCGCACACAGCTCAGCGGAACCGAACACCCGATATGGATCCGGACGTCGTGGCGCGAGTTCGCGGTGGGGTTCATGTACCAGTGGAGCAGCGGAAAGCAGATGGAGCTGCTTGCAAAGATAGTCAGCGCGGTTGTGCCGCACAGCAACGCATCGTCGCTTACAGTGGACGTATTGCGGATCGCCGTGCACTACGGGGCGTTTGCGGTGCTCTACGGAGCGATGCGGCAATCGGTGGTAGCGCGGCTGGGCGCTGCGTCGCTACGCAACTTCTCAGCGGGCGCGTGGATGCGGGACCTTGTGTGGTCCAGGCGCGGCGCGGTCTTCGGCGTGTATGTGCGCGACGTGGCGGGGAACTACGTGCAAGAGTCGCTGCATGCGCCGCTGTTCAGCGCATTTGTATCGAGCGGAGTGTTCTCGCTATACATGGCGATGCTGAAGGGCGTGATGGCGGCGCGGCGGACGACCGCTGACGTTGTGGCAGCGCTGGCGAGAATCACAGGCACATACAAGCCACACGCTGACGAGGTCGAGATCGAGTTCGTTTTGCCTGGCGGCGCCACGCAGCACAACCGCAGCGCCGACAGGCAAGGCAGGGCACAGCAGCAGCGGCGGCGGCACGCAGACGCGGAGCTGCTCGTGTACATGCGATATGTCAGCTCCGTGGTCAGCGGCATCGCGACGCGCGCGCTGCTGTACCCGGTGGATACGCTGGTAGTGCGGCTGATGGCTGACGAGGCGGCGCTGACGGCCCACGCTTACACTGGCTTTCTCGACTGCCTTGTGCGGGGCTCGTCGAGTCTGGCGTCGCTGTACGCCGGCTTCACGCGAGCCCTGGTCGCCGACGTGGCGCTTGGCTGGGTCGCTGCGGAGCTGGCGCACGTGCTGTGCAAGACTGCGTGGCTCAGCTCATAAAAAGCTCCGCTTGATCACGATCACCAAAACGCGAAAACGGTGCGCGTTTGTGTTTGGAGAATGCCGCCTTTGAACGCGTTTGGGATGAAACCGCTCTTTTTAACGGGCGCGTTCACTTGAGATAAAAACATTGTTTTTTTCTGTGTTACTTTTACGCTTTTTTGTTCTTGTCTAGAATACAATTTCTTCAAACTCATTTTTATCTTGAACAACCGCAGCACTAGACAAACTAGCGGAAAACAATGTCGTCGCCTGTTTCGCGCCGTCGGCTGCGTTCGACCAACACGAATGCCCGAGGCCAGAACGACGCCGAGAGCAAATTTGCCCGGCTGCGGCGCCTGCGCGCGACCGGCGAGTCGGCCATATCACTTCTAAAGGTAACCCGTTTCTTCTTTGCATATGGGGAGACTGGAGAGTAGGAGGGCGGGGCAATGACAAAGCCAACCTCACGCATAGCAAAATATTAACTGATCATTCTTCCTCACGTGTGGAAACCATGTCTTTTGCAAGTAGGACGACGAAGAGGACGGGGAGGACGAGGACATGTACATGAAGGTCGACGAGGACGACTACCAGAGCATCATCCGAAAGGGCGGCGGAACGCTCCACGACTTTGTGGTGGACGACGATGGCGCCGGGTACGCGGACGACAGCGTGGACGACATTGGCGCCGACTCCTCGTTTGCGGCCACCAAGAGCCAGACAAAGCTCGCCAAGCAACGACGCAACACGCCAAAGGGCGTTGCCTCGGAAGCTAAGGCGGGGCGAGAGAGAACCATTGGCACACTGTTTAAGAACGCACATCTCAAGGCGCCAAGAAAGAGCAAGGGCAGGGCGCCCGACGACGAGGCCTTCATGGCGTCGCTGATGGACGATCTGGACGCCCCCGCTACGCCGTCCGCCAAGCGCCGCCCAGCCAATGCGCCGGCCGCAACGCACAGCGAGCGGAGACGCGTAGCGGCCCACACGCCCATGCCAAAGCCCATCGCCATCACCGATATTTCCGATCCTGCGCTCGATCCATTCGCCCTGCCTCCCGCGAAGAAGATCCGCATGGACGACGACCCCTTTGGCCCCGACCTCTCGCTTGTCGGAAAGGATGAGGAGGATGAGGATGAGCACCAAGACGACGTAGACGTCAAGCCGCGCATCATTGACGACGATGCGATGGACCTGGATGCCATTGGCGACGAGGCGCTGGAGGACCTGAACGACCTTCAGTCTCTGGCCGACATGGATGTCAAGCCCCTGTATGCTGCGGCCGAAGACGACGACGGCGCACAGGGCAAGGACTGGCTGGCTGTGCAGCAGGAGATGGCGGCTACGCACGTCCCAACGCTCGCAAAGCAAGAGCCCGCTATCTCGGACGACAGCAGCAGCAGCAGAGAAGCGGCTGGCGACGTGGTGCACCTGTACTGGATCGACGCGCTTGAGAAGAACGGCGCCCTGTATCTGATCGGCAAGGTGCGCGCCGCGGGCCAAGCGTACCAGAGCTGCTGCGTCAAAGTGTCGGGGCTCGAGCGCAACGTGTTTCTCCTCCCGCGCGTCGACGCCGCAACGGACACGCGGTACCCGGCGCTCTCGGTGCACCGCGAGTTCGAGGCCATTGCTCCCAAGCACGGAGTGCGGCAGTTTGCGTGCAAGCCGGTCGAGCGGCGCTACGCGTTTGAAGAGACCGGCGTGCCGGCAACGGCCGAGTACCTCAAGATCGTCTACGGGTTCGACCAGCCTGCGCTGCCCTGCGACCTGAGCGGCAAGACGTTCACGCACACGTTCGGAACCACCTACTCCGCGCTCGAGCTGTTCCTGCTCAAGCGGCGCATGATGGGGCCCTGCTGGGTGGCGATTCGCAACGCCCGGCGCGTGGTGGACGCAAGCGATCGCCTCTCGTGGTGCCGCGACGAGTACACAGTAGACGACCCCAAGGAGATCCGCGCGATGTCCGACGACGATATCGACGCGGCGGGCGTTGCGCGTGTGCCGCCGATGACGACGCTGACAATGAGCCTGAAGACGGTTATGAACCACAGGGACAATAGGAACGAGGTCGTCGCCATCGGGATGCTGGTGCACCGCGACGCGTCGCTGGACGATCCGACGCCGGCGGCCAAGCGCGCCGGAGGCATGCAGCACACTGTAATCCGCCAGCTTGCTGGCATCCCGCTGCCGGCCGACTTTGCTCGCGCCGCGCAAGCGCAAAGCGCCAGGGGTCTAGCCATCGAGGTGGCAAAGTCCGAGGCTGCTCTGCTCAACTTCCTCACCGCCTTCATGCACCGCGTAGATCCGGACGTAGTGGCAGCGCACAACTTCTACGGCTTTGACCTGGATGTGCTGCTCCACCGGATGCACGAGCTGCGCACTGACGGGTGGTCAAAGCTGGGCCGTCTGCGCCGCACGCAGTGGCCTAAGCTGCAGGCGGGCGCCGGCGGCATGGGCGAGAGCACGTTCGGTGAGCGCCAGATCGTCGCAGGCCGCGTCATCTGCGACACGTACATGGCTAGCAAGGATCTGATCCGCGCCAAGTCGTATGCACTGACAAGCTTGGCGTCCCAGGAGCTCCAGATCAAGCGTGTCGAGATCCCGTTCGAGCGCATCCCCGACTTCTTTGTGTCGTCCAAGCAGCTGCTTCACTTTGTGCGCCACACCGCGTTCGATGCGTTCTTGGCAACCGCGCTGATGGTCCATTTGCAAGCGCTCCCGCTGACTAAGCAGCTGACCACGCTGGCTGGTAACCTGTGGTCGCGCACGCTCATGGGCGCCAGGGCCGAGCGCAACGAGTTCTTGCTGCTCCACGAGTTTTACCGCAACAAGTTTATCCGCCCCGATAAGTTCTTTGGCAGCCAGCAGCGCCCGCAACAGCAGCAGACGAAGCAAGCGGCCCGCAGCAGCCAGCCCGCAGCGTCCCTCCAGGCCGAAATGGCCGAAGCCATCGACCAGCTGGAAGCCGGCGGCGGCGACGACGATGACGACGCGGCAGACGCCGGGCCCTCGAGTAACGCGGCGTCAGGCAGCAGGCCAGGGGGCACCACCGGGCGCCGCAAGCCCGCATTCCTCGGCGGGCTCGTGCTGGAGCCCAAGCGCGGGCTTTACGACCGCTTCGTGCTGCTCCTCGACTTCAACTCCCTGTACCCGTCGATCATCCAGGAGTTCAACATCTGCTTCACTACGGTGCGCCGATCCAGCGACAGCGAGGGCATCCCCGATGTGCCAGCGCCCGATGTGCCGCAGGGCATACTGCCGCGGCTCCTCAAGACGCTGGTGGAGCGGAGGCGGCAAGTCAAGGGGCTTCTCAAGCAGCCAGGGCTCTCTGCCGAAGAGGCGGGCCAACTGAACGTGCGGCAGCAGGCGCTCAAGCTGACTGCCAACTCGATGTACGGATGCCTCGGGTTCACGCACTCGCGGTTCTACGCCAAGCCTCTGGCTATGCTTATCACGGCGCGCGGGCGCGAGATCCTGCAAGCGACGCGGGACCTGGCGCTCTCCGAGGGGCTCGAGGTCATCTACGGCGACACCGACTCGATCATGATCGCCACACACACTGCGTCCTTGGCAGACGTCTACGAGCTGGGCGCTCAGTTCAAGCGCCGCGTCAACGAGCGCTACCGCTTGCTGGAGCTCGACATTGACGGCGTCTTCAAGCGCCTCTTACTGCTGAGAAAGAAAAAGTACGCCGCGCTGCTCGTCGTTGACCCCGAAAAGTATATCCGCGACGGGATGCGCGGCGCGTACGGGACAAAGCTGGAGTCCAAGGGCCTGGATCTGGTGCGCCGCGACTGGTGTGATCTGTCGCATGACGTGTCGGACTACGTGCTCAAGCAGCTCTTTGCCGACCCTCCTCCTTCTCCTCCAGCAGCCGACGGAGAGCAGGCGGCTGAGGAGCACGACGAGAGCCAAGTGATTGCGCGCATCCACGAGCACCTGGGGCGTGTAGGCAGCGCGGTCCAGACGCAGCAGGTTCCGCTTGACAAGTACGTTGTGCACAAGGGCCTGACCAAGGCGCCCGAAAGCTATCCGGACAAGAAGAGCCAGCCGCACGTGCTCGTTGCGCTGCGGTTGCGCGCCAAGGGCACAGCGGTCCGGGCGGGCGACACAATCCCCTACGTCATCTGCGACGCCAAGTGCCTCGGCGACGACGACGCTGCCGCTGGGTCGTATGCGGCGCGCGCGCGCCATCCGGACGAGATCCGCGCCTCTGACGGCCGCCTTTACCCAGACGCCGACTGGTACCTGAACCAGCAGGTGCTCCCGCCGTGCGCGCGCCTCATGGAGCCGCTCGAGGGCACCGACATGTCTGCGCTCGCCCAGTGCCTGGGCCTGGACGCATCCAAGTTCCGCACAGCGTCCAGCTTGGCCCCCAGCAACAGCGGCTCCGATGCCCTGCGCACGCTTGATTCGCAAATCCCCGACTCCGACCGCTTCAAGGATGCGCAGCCCTTTGTGGCCACGTGCCAGGCATGCAAGGGACGCTTCCAAGTTGACGGCATCGCACGCCATGGCCAAGACGCATCGGTGGAGTCGGGCCTCGGCTGCCCGCACTGCCACCATATCCCGGCCCCCGCGTCGCTTGCCACGCAGCTGGCGATCCAGATCCGCAAGCACGTCCGCGACTACTACGCCTTTGCCATGGCCTGCGACGAGCCCGCGTGCGGCCTGACTACCCGTATACTGTCGGCCGCTGGTGCCCGCTGCCTGCGCCCGGCATGCTCCGGACGCCTGCTCCAAGTCTACTCCGACAAAATGCTCTACAACCAGCTGCTCTTCTTTGCCGCCCTCCTCAATGTCGACCGCTCGGCCGTACGCCTCGAGTGCCCGTCCACCGATCTTCGCGTCTTGCGCGACAAGCACATCGACCATGTCAGGGCCCTGGCCGCCGTCGTTGACAGCTATCTTGCCGTTTCAGCACGCAAGTTTGTTGACCTGGGCTCGATGTTTTCCTTCTGCCACCGCCAATAATACTGTCATTTTTCTTTGCACTTTGCAATATTATCCCTTTTTGGTAAACTGTAATAGTGTATGCAGGTTTAATAGAGTAATTTGATAAACTTTGGCTTTTAAGATCCGACGACGACTATGCAAACATGGAGGAGAGATGGGAGGGAGGGGAGCTATACACGATCCGTGCAAATTTTCTTTTTATCCCTTGATGGACGGGACTTTTTTATCTTTTTTTAGCGCAGAGTAGATGTCACCGATCGTTAGCTGTTATCCTGTGTGTTGCGAATTGGTATTTTCAAGCCCTGCTGCGCAAGTGCCCTCGACAATGGCGTTGACTCTACAGTTTCAAAATGGTCAGAAACAAACTCTGGCGTTAGCATCGGTGCTGTTTTTTTCTCATCTTCTAATCCCTCTAAAAACACGGTACATCGGGATGGCCCCTTTCACGACCAACTTACCAATCATCCCTGGGAATGTCTTGATCGAATACACGTCAAAGGGCTCGGAAAATATGGATGTGATGCAATTGGGAAACATTGGCTGCTGCTCGTCGTGCATATTCGGTAGTTTTATAAGCGCAAAACGCAGACGGTAGCGCCCCTCCAGTCGGATCGATAGGTTTGGGAACACAAAGTAGCATCCACGCTCGCCGTTCTCATCCTCGACAATCGAGCTGGACGCCGAGTACTCTCCTAACAGGTTGTTTTCAATTTCCAGCCCAGGCTCCGCCTCTCTGGCCACAAACTGCGTTACGCCTCGCTTGCGGCTCTTTGCCGCCGCCGAAATCCGCTTGCTATTTGTGTTATGCGGCAGCTCAACCACTGTCAGCTCCTCCTCCTGGTTCTCCTTCCACAGCGTCGTATGCACCACCAGATACTGCATAAACGTCCCGTCAATCACCGAGTTCCCCTCCATATCAAACAGCTCGAGCTTCAACACTGGCGGCGGCGATACTGGGCGCCAGTCCTTGTCCGAAGACCCGCACATCCGTGCTCGTATAGGCTGCTGTACAATTGTCAACCGGAATGCCCTATAACGCAATTGATAAGTCTGTGAGTCAATAATTTAATTTCCGCAAACGTTGGCCGTGTCTGCAGCGGGATCCAGGATGCAGCACCATCGGGACCAGCAAGAGAAAAACAATCTGCGCAAACCTCTCAATCGTGCGTAGTGATTCAGGAACAAAACGGTCTGCAAAAGGTGCGTAAAGCCTTGATCCACCACACCTTCCTACACTTCGCCAGCCAATAGAAATGAACACAGCAGACGCATTTGCATGCTGCTGGAAGTGCGAGAAAGTCGTCACAGGCTTCCGGAAAGATGAAATACATATAAAAGCAACGATGGTCTCTCCCCCTCCCCCATCGCTTCCGACAAATAGAGGCTATCCTTGATTGGATTCGCAAAGGAACTGAAGATCGATATAGAAAGAGGAGAAGGGGCGATCGGTCACTCAAAATAAAACGGACAGCAAATCCACAAAACAGGCCATATCCCCCCTGCTTGATTGATGACTGGTGGGTTTGGGACGGAGCCGACATGACGAAAGTTTTGTGCCGCGAAAAAGAAAGCCAAAGTCGGGTAGATCTGAGAAACACATGGACAGTGGCTAGTGTGTGTAACTTTGCCAGGAGGCGGTTTGTTTGTTTCCTCCAATGGAGGCACGCTACGCATTATTTTGAACTAACTTACCGAAGCAGAGAGTTGCATTTGACAAGGAACGGGTCTTGCGGCAATGTGCTTGGGTCTACTTTGCCTCGCGCAATTATTTCCAGCGATTGCGACCCGTCGTGTACCTCTTCCGTGCTACCGTGCACGGCCATCCCTCCCATTGGGCGTTCGTCCATCGCAGGGCTACTATAATACTCGAGCGAACGAATTTCCTGGTTGTGGAGCTGTTGTTGTTGCTGTTGGGCGGCCTGTCCCTCAACCTTCATGCGGTAATCTGGTCCAAAGTAGCCGCCGTCGCTGCCATGCTGTGTACCGCGGGAGCCCGTGTGTGTGTCGGATGACGATCCAGCAGCGCCAATCGGCTTCCAGCTCGCGGATGTGTCGTTCTTCTTTGCATCTGAGTTGTCTCCCGGTCTGGTCATAGTAACGCCGCGCAGAGAGAATGTGTATGTGTAAAGATCCTTGCCGATAGGAGATGTCGGATAGTACGCACCGTGGAAACAAATAAGGGCTTTTTTTTTTACAAGAAGAAGGCGATGAAAAGATGAGAATCAAAGGAAAAAAGCCGGAAGGAAAAATAAGGATGTCAGAATTTTTTAAAAAAGGCGTGGAAAAAAATGGAAAACTCCTCTCCCCTGAAAGTTGCTACGTGTGGAAGCTTCAAAAGGAAAGACTGTAATGAATGTGATGTAAGACGCAAAGAACAAGCGAGACGACAGTGACAGCTTGCTTCAATTTTGTCTATCCTATTATCAGGCGGGAGAATGATAAGGGAAAAAAAGCGGATAGATTTCTGGTGGTACAAACAACACAAAGGCACTGATTAGCTTTATACGAAGGGTGTCTGATGGCAATACAGCTGAATAAGGAAGAAATAAAAATCACTACACAACATAGAACAAAAGTAGAAGAAAGCACGAAATAAAGAAAGAAGCGGTGTCAGATACTGTCAGACATTAGTTTGAACGCAAGCATATATTTTGGATTAAATGAAACGCGCCAGAGTCTTGCGGTTTCCTTGCAGAAAGCGAAATGGCACAGGCCCCCCCATTTAAAGGAACGGAAGCACGGATGCATGCCATGAACATGTTTTGGCCTGTGCAACAATAGCAGGGAACCAGACAACATACAGAGGGGAGAGGAAGCAAAGGGCGGATCGGGATTGGTCATCACCCGTCCCCTATTTGAACATTGTTGAGGATATGCGCTGCTGGGACATCCCTTCTCCCTCGCCGGTCTGTTTTGCGATGGATAAAACAAGCCGATATCGACGAGCCAGGAGCGGCCGCCACCCCCCTATTGTCCCCGTTTCCGCATACCAGAAAAGCCCACCAACGCGCGCACCAGGGAACCCGCATGCAAGTCTAGTCTTCTCGCACAATATGGCACCAACCCCCCGCCACAACCGTATGCAAAACAACAGGTTTTGCGCTAAGCGAGCGCCACAGATACCATGGAAGAGAAAACTAAGGTTGATGCATCTTGGGGCAGCGTGGAAACGTACGCAGCTAGAATTGGCTATAAGAGCGGATTGAACATTCCCCCAAAAAGGAAGAAAATATGCCAAAGTAAAAAACGAAAACGGCACAATAGAAATGGCGGGGGCGCTGTCGTTGGTGACACGGTTGGCCGTAGAGGCAAAGCTCGCACAATTTGGAGATGGTGTTGGACAAGCTCTACTGTGTTTCCATTGAGGGTGTGCTGCTGCGCTTGCTTTCACAATAGTATAAAACAGATTCCAGATCACAGAGCCCGCACATTGTCCGTGGAAAAACAGAGCCGTTTGGGAGAGATGGTGTCTGGCTTTGGCGTGCAGAGCAGGTCCCTATCCTGTAGCACCATATGATACGGACCAGAGCCATTCTCCAGTAACAAAGAGGAGGAGGGACTATTTTGAACGAAAATACTTGAAAGGAAGAGGGATCGGAAATTGAAAAAAGACATTATGTGCTCATAAAATAAAACTCATTCAAACCCAATCGGTGCACAAAGGCGCAATAGACAGCGGCTGCGCATTTGGCCATATGAGACACAATAAAGTCCATATTGAATGAAGCGCAATTCCAGCCATCAAAAGTTAAATGGGTTCAAAGAATTCCACACGCGTGGTCCATTCATAGCGGTATTGAGACCGCATCTCAGCTACTTTCCAGGCTTGGCGAATAGCTAACAAATAAGCGACGAGCAGAAGCAATCTCAATGTATTTTTCTTCTGTCGAATATGTGGCACAGGCTGAATGCATTGAGTTTGTGTTTTTCTGCTTTTAGATGGCGCTTTATGCGGACGAAACTTTAAAGGAAGCCAGCAGGGGGGTGGTTGCTGAGTACTGCAAGATTTTCTTGCGGCAAGCAAGAAAGGCAATACTATTATTAAGGCACAGGATGACCGATGACTGTGCCGCTCGTTTGGAGGTAACTGACTGATAGTAATATTTGGATACGTACTGTGAAAGATAATAGCGGCTATTCAAGGCGGACACTCTGACAGTTGCGTTCTGTTATTATACGGTCGCAGCCAAAACAGTCGAGATAGTCGAGGAATCAGGTGTAGAATAGTTTATAACAGAAAACAACACAAGTAAAAAGGGTGCGAAAATGAAGACGTTTGTGGGGAGGCAAAAGAGACAGGAAATCAAGGAACCGAGCAACTGAACAGGAAAGAAAAGCGTTTGGCAAGAGCTAGTGACGGGGCTGTGTGCCACAGGCTAAAGAGTGATCGCGAATAATAATATGGCGGATGCCAAAATGGAGTGAGAAAGAGAGGCGGCAGTTCAGACCTTACCTCAGAATAGGAATTCGTGATACAAGAAGATGAATGAAGCCAAGCTGCAATCTGATTATACTGGCCTCGTTTGCATGCGAAGTGAAGTCATTTTGCCCCCCCCCATCGTTTTTTATTGTTTTGTGTGGTTTCTTTGACAAGGGCTAGATCATCTCTCGCCCCTTCTCTTGTGCGTGTTTTGTCGTAGAAACCCCCTCAAACACAACCCTTTTCACTCAATTTCTCATTGCCAGACAAGATTTGTGCTTTTCAAAGCTTGTGATGGTGGCACAAATCTCCCGGAATTTTTTACTTTATTTTTTTTTTCTGCCGTTTTGAACGATCGACAAAGAAAAATCCCCTTTCGTGCATAGGGTATTTTTAGCCCCACATTTTCGCACATCTATTTTTCAAAGGGGCTGCTCTCTCTGCAGCAGAACAGGAGACACAGAAAAATAAACCTTCCGACTGATACCAGTACTCACGTCATTGAGTCCGAAGGAATATGGAAAAGTTAATCTGTAAAAAGCGCTCCCAGAAGCAGTCAAGGCGGTTTTTGTCGCTTCTCGGTGCATATGTTGGCATCTATTGCTGATTTCTTGTTCTCCCCCCCCAAAAAA